>JAJOZX010003915.1:160000-443445 GCA_023014485.1 Bathynomus jamesi
GCGAATTCTCTTAAAATCTTATACTTTTTCTTGCTATTTCCCAACAGTAACAATAAATTATCATCTCTTTTGAGTAGAGACAAACTAACGTAATCAAGTTCTTTTTTTTCAAATATGTCATTAATTTTTTAATGGAGATTTTTACCGTGTCTGCCGCCCGTTTTTTCGGTATGTCTTAATTTTCTGGGACGGACTTCTGTAGTTGAATCTGTTATTTACTCATAACAAGCACTTACAATACATTTGCAAATTCCACTTCATTATATTTTTTTATTGTTTTTACCTTCTGTTGAAGTATCTGAATCAGAATCTACTTACAATTTGAATATTTTTCTTCTTTTCTACGTCATCAATAATTTACAGGGTGTCCACAATGTCTTGTCACCCCCAGTCTTGTTTTGTCACCCATTTGAAATGTGTAATAGCAGCAACTATACGATAGTACCTGGGCCCATGAGCGACCATGTAATGGCAAAACCATTGAAAATATTCGTGAAGACTTCCAGGACCGATTGAATCGTGCAGCTCCTCCAAAGAGGACTCTATTGGGATGGGAAAAAAAAACTGTTCACAACAAGACCTGTAAAAGATAAACCAAGAACTGGTAGGCCATCTAAGTGATAAATGGGTCTGAAAAAACTCCGAAAATCAGTTAGTATTTTTGTGGGGTGACAAGACATTGTGGACACCTTGTAGTTTGTAACTGTTTCTTGATATAATAATCAGTCAAGGAGGGGCAGAAACTGACACAGCATCCGGACTAGACTAATGAGGCCCAGTGCGCTAACTCCTGGATTATTATTACCAGCATCATCGAGAGCCGAACCCCCTGACCTGGGTGTCTTCACTTTGCTTATAGAGAAGCGCTGTTATGCACTGAGCTACGGGCGATGGCATCGGGTGATGATGGTCAAGGTTTGGAACGTAAAAGATGATTAGTTATAAGTGGAAGCGCAATGAATTCACGCGATTTGCGCTAGGGAAAACTGAAGGCAAGCAATGTTTGAGAAGAGGGTCAGAAATTGGGATGGCATCCCATCTCCAATATATGTATGTTTTTCCCTATGGTAGGTATTCTGAGCTAATGTCAGTCAGTGTCTTTGTTGACCTTAGTATGTAATAATACTGAATTTTTTTTCTTATTCCTAACAATAAGATCATACCTTGACAAAAGGATCCATTCACTTTATTCATTACTTTCAACTTTTTCCTACATAAATTTCCGTAAGCACGGTGCTTATGTTGTTACTACGAAGCTCTGTCGATAATTAGAAAACCTATTTGATTCTCGATATACGTTCATAAATTTGTTTTTGTACCTTGGGCTCAAGAATGTTGAGATGCACATAGTTTTTTTATGAATACAACTACCAAGCCTCCTATTAAATGAATTCCACATCTCCACAGAGAGATAAAAATGCCCACTATCTAAAGCATTTGAAAGAAACAGTTTAAAAATTTTAATTGTTAAGATAATAACAGACGCTGTTGTTTCCCTTTTGCTAAATTTTACAGTTGTCTCTTCAAAAGATTGCAGCAGTTGTGCAGATTTATCAACGATATTCCATTATTAGTGAGTAAGCTCGTCAATTGAATGATCTGTTGTAAATGTAGCTTTTCCTGTTCTAATTTTGTTTCCATAAATAAAAACCGTATTGCTTCGGAACGAATATATTGAATCAGTTTATTTTTTTTAACTACTTCAATTACGGTAATTAACATTTGCGTATGCTGATAGATAGCCATCGTAAATTATTGTAAGTACTGATTCATTCCACGAATAAATTTACTGTAAATAAACACCCACTGAGAATATTTGTCAGATACATCACAAACTGTTAATTATGCCTTTTTAACTAAAAGGAATTCTGTTTTAGGGCATATGTGTGGGCCTAATTAAACCTATGGTAATATCAAAGGTCATCATCTATTCAAATAATGTACACAGTTCTTCATAATATACGATTATGTCACATTTAGCTTGAAATGGTTTATATAGTCGGAATTATTGTAATTATTGTACCTCTGCTATTCAGTGCACATCGCACTTCAGGAAATAGCCAGAGGGCATATAAATCCCTATATCAGTATATTTGTTTGATAGATACTACATACAATTTTTGGACCTAGTATGTTTCATGGACTGCTCTCGATTTTTTTGCACAAGGGCAGTCGATGACCCTGATTTTGTTTCTGCAATCGGTTTTCTTGAGAAACCTAACCTAACCTAACCTAACCTGACCTAACCTAATCTAACCTGACCTGACCTAACCTAACCTGACCTAACTTAACCTAACCTAACCTGATCTAACCTAACTTAACCTACCTAACCTGTATGGCGTAAGCGCCACACCAGCTCGGACTTATTCAAAAAGATGTTGGAGTGTATTGCGTCGTTTCAATAAATAAATTTATTCAATATCCAATAACATTTTTCTTTATCATTTCTCAAGAAAACCGATTGCAGAAACAAAATCAGGGTCATCGACTGCCCTTGTTTGCAATTTCGTAGGAAAATCGAGAGCAGTCCATGAAACATACTAGTCCCCAATTTTTCTATTTAGTCAACATAATCAGGGCTTGAGTTGAGGCGGTACGAACCGGTACGCCATACCGGTTGTTAATTTTTTTACGACTCAGGCCCTGGTAACGTGCAACACTTCGAAAATGTATATACTCGTATATCCCGTAAATTTGGGATTAATCGGAAAAACCTGTAGCTCGAACGATGGCATAACCCCACAGATAGAACCCTCGAATGCAGTCAAGCATTTTGTATATAACTATGGTGTTTAATCATTTCTATTGTTTCTCAAAATTTGATGTAAATCAGTTAAAAGAGAAATTCTGTAGTTGCATTAAATTAATGAACCTGTAGGTATCACTACGTCAAAAAGTGTGAATTTCATGAAAATCATAAGGATTTCCTATAGTACACATAAATATATAATGATCTTATAAATTTAATTAAAATATATTGAATTTGGGATTAACAGGGTTAGTGGAGAACCCTCTAGCTTGAACCTTAAAATAGTTACCCTTCCGCTTTCCTTCCTTATACAGATCAAATATATTAGTGTCCTTTGAATTTTACGTGTGCTCAGCAATTCATTGGCATTTTGATGGATACGCGGGATTGAAATGTTATTAAATTGGTCCATTACAGGCCTAATTTTCGAAAAACCTTTCGTTGCAATGGATCATTTTGTTCTTTCATCAGGGAATTGTTGCTGAAGCGCAATGGAAGTCTTATTTCTTCATATTTGCTACAAACGACACCCATAGGTCAGGTTCAGATGACCAGTAGTCCCTCAGAGAAGGAAGACCAAAATAACCCATTAAAATATTCATTCGAAAAAATGCCTTAATTTCTTTCATGCTAGTAAAGAATGGTTTGAGATATCACTATGTCTGAAAGAAATTTGCATGCGCACTTACATGCTCAAATACATCATACTGTATGCAGAAGGAATATAATCAGTTTGTGAAAACAAAACTGAATAAAAAACAATATTATATGAAAGATCAATGTTTTCATAATTAAACGAGGTGCTTCATAAGTGAGAAACTTTTCCATTTTTCCATAATATACTATATATATATATATATATATATATATATATATATATATATATGTGTGTGTGTGTAGAGTGTATATGTGTATATATATATATATATATTATATATATGTGTGTGTGTAGAGTGTATATGTGTGTATATATATATATATATATATATATATATATATATATATATATATATGTAGAGTATATATATATATATATATATAATATATATATATATATATATATATGAGCTACGTCGTGGCCAATGTCGTAACACCGCTTCCCGGAGATCAGCGAAGTTAAGCGACATTGGGTCTGGGTAGTAGTTGGATGTAGCGACCCGTGGTTCGGATCCCACGTAAAGCTGTTGGTCCCCTCCGTCATATGACCTTAGATGTTGCGAAGGAGGTTAAACAACCCCAATTAAAAAAATATATACTGTATATAAAAATATACTTCACATACACGTTTACCTTGGATACATTTTGAATCTCTAACGCTTGCTTTCACTCACGTTCGTACACAGGCCTGTACTCTCTCTCTCTCTCTCTCTCTCTCTCACTTTCACACGCACACACATATATATATGCGTATATCCGCGTAACTGAGGTACTGACTTCTTAAAATTTATATATTTAAAAACTAATTAACCAAACCTAATTTAACCTAACCTAACATTAGTATCATCGAACCGAGAAGACGTGATAAGTGTTTCAGAAATAAATTTGGGTTCGAAAGGTTTTTTCTGTTAAGTCATTAAATAGTAATGTACAATCTAACCTAACCTGGTCAAACCTTAACTAACATAACCTAGTGTACTGTAACCTAATAAGGACTAACCTTTTTTTCTGATAGTAAAATTTTTTTTAGATTTTTATATATTTTTTTTAATGTTCCGAGGCTCCAAAAGTGTTACCCCACAAAAAAAAAGTTATTCCCTATATCTGTGAATTATCACACACTCGTTTTCACTTGTGCCCAGTTGCCTACATGCGCACAACACACACACACACACACTCCAAAAAAAATCTCGTGCAGTCCCTGTTCTGACAACCACTTTACATACACGTTTACCGTGGATACATTTTGAATCTCTAACGCTCGCTTTCACTCACGCTCTCTCTCTCTCTCTCTCTCTCTCTCTCTCTCCTCTCTCTCTCTCTCTCTCACACACACACACACACACACACACACACACACACACTATCTCTTTCACTACCTATCTTCTGTCATGCCATATTACCAGAGAAGGACACACACACTAAAAAACATCCCGTTTAGTTCATGGATCCGTTTAGAAGCGTGCTGAAATCAACAGGTGCGTGCACTTTTCATTACAAAATTATTTTTAGCTGCAAGAGTAAGATCGTAAAATGTACTGAAAACGTACAGTACGTCGAGCGAAATAACAACATACCAAGCGCAATGGATGTTATTATTTCGGGTTTAGAGAGAGAAAGGTTTCCGGGTTTGATTTAGCCAGCCGGTTGCGGTTGCAGAATCAGTTTGGAGGAGTGTAAAATCAGCACAATACGTGCACTTTTCTGGATGGAATTTGTTTGCGCGCAAACCGAGAGATTTGTGCCAAAAGCTGTCCGTATTTAACATGCCAACTGATCGCTGATTCATAGTTGGCCTCAGCGCTGTGCCAGTTTCTGGCCGTCCCGACTGATTATAATTATTATTATTAAAACTTGGTGACCACAAGATTTCCTCGGTACAGCTCTCTCCCAATGCTGGGGTAGCTATGGAAAATGTGATGTTTTCATGCCAATCGAAACGAAATTTGTGGGGCACTTAGATTTTTGGAAGTTGAGCATGTTTAAAATTTTTTATATAACTGTTCACAAGTGAATGTGGAAAGGATAACTAAACAAGTAGATAATATTTTAATATTTATTTTATACACATATAAAGAATTTAAATCTTTGAACTGTATTAATAAAATTTAAGAATTAAAGTTTTCTAAACTTAACCAGTACTCATTAAATTTACAGGACACGTAAATATTTTGGTATAGCATTGAATGACATAAGATTATCTAAAATCACTTCTTTTCGACTTTGTGATAATTATGGGAATATGAACTAACATAGTCCAACAGAGCCGAAGACTAAGCCATGATGTCAGGCTCAATAAATCTTTTGCCATGGAAATTATGATTTTACAAGGTATCCTCTGGTAGACAATCCAAATCGTGGGTTTTGCTGTTGGTATGCACCCAAATGGACACAACACACAGCTCCACCTTGCCTTCAAATTTTTTTACGAGGGAAGGCAACAGTTTCTAGGTTGTCATCCAAGTCCCGTTACTTTTCCTCCAACAGTGTCGACTAAATTGTGATTAAATATCAAGACGCATTTCAAAGTCGTGACAACCTCAAGTTTGAAAATTTCCAGATTATTACATCAGTCTTTTCGATGCTTAAAAGTCATAATTTAGTTCTTTAGGAGTTAATTTTAATTATTATAAAATCTACAAACGTTATAGCGGCCGACACGGATAAGTATTCAACGCAAGTGGTCTGGCGTTCATATTTAAAGTTCAAAGGAAACGAACAAAGCAGTTTCGGTTCGAATCAGTCATTCTTGATGTTAAAATCATTCAAGGCTGTTGACTAGAATTTGAAGCGACTCCTATTAAAAATTTTGAGGACGTCGAAAAACAACTTTACCGTAGAAGAATGTTCAGATACTTACTGTATATACGACATGTCAAGAACATCGCAGCCTCGTCCCTCTCCTTTTACTACCGTCAGTTGTACGCACAATATTTGTGACGGAGGCCTTACTTTTCATAAAAACGTCAACAAGCACCAAAAATATATTATTGTCGCTTTACAGTGCCATTCTCTCCGATACAATAGTAAATCAATCGAAAATGAACGAAGAACGTGAAATAAATGGAGATGAATGAATGCTCACTGATTTCATTATTATTTGCAAATAGTAAAAGTGTACCAATGCGGTCATGTAATGAATAAAAATAGTTCTCTAAATTTAAACATTTTTTGGTGATAAAATCTATTGCATCAAGTGTCATGATATTTATAACTCCAATGGAGACCGTCATGTTTCTTTCATGAAGACATCAAAATCGAAGATTATAAGAACCGGATTACAGTCTATTACGATAATGAAACGTATACAGAAAAAATGTTCTTGAAGTTGTGCTGTACCATTTAGTCAGTCAAATAGTGTATAATGTATATACCAAAATCGCACCAAATAATGAAGGTTAGCAAGACTGTACGATACTACAATATGCAAGATGAGAACACATATTTCTGAAAGAGGTGATATCTTCTCGTTCCGGAACTGAATCGCGACAACAATTTCAAAAAATGAACATGCGCATCATCGTTCATAAAAATTCAAAACTCAACAGTCAGGTCTTCTATAAAGAATTTTTTAGGTATTATGACTGGCGGAGGTCATCTCTGAGCGTTTGCTAAACTTATCGGCCAAAAATTTTCGTCTACTTCAGCGCGCATAATACTATTGTTATTGAAACTGATGATAGACATATTGAACCTTACCACGACCAACAGCCGCCCTCAACGTACCACCTTTACTCGGCGGAGGTGGCTCAGTGGATGACAAATATTTCCATGTGAACGAAATAAAGAGAGTGAGATCGGGGATTCGACTCCTGATAATACTGCATCGTAAATTCAAATTCAGGAGTTAGTGCAATGAACCTCATTCGTCTGCCCTGAGCACTGTGCCAGTTTCTGACCTTCCTGACTGATTATAATTAATCCACTATGCTAACGGCAAACCGAAAAAGGAGCAATACCCCTTATAATGAATCACTCACGGCAGTAAACTTTGGGATGTACTTTAGGAAATCTTTAATATCTTGTATTTCTTCGCAATTTGGAAAACTAATATACCAATTTAAAGTGCATTAAATTACACAAGTCTGCATTTCAAAGCAAAATGCGAGATGTTTTATTTCTCTTACATGATCTTATACAATTTTGCCAGGCTGATTTCAAATTTCACAACCATTTTTATGTATCACGTCAGGGTTTTTCACAAATATGAATCAGATATATTCATATTATGAATTAAACAACTAAATTTCCAAGAGTACAAAATTATAAGAAATACAAAGACAATACATTTCAAAGTAAATTCGTCTTTGATACTTAATTGATACATAATAGATCAATCATGATTGATCAGTAGGAGAAAATCGTCGTTTTTTCACTCGCTTCTTGTGCTGCATTTCTTCGAGCCTTTCCGTTTCAGAGACCAGCAGTAATCTGCCATCATGTTGACATCCCACCTTCCTTGGTATCTTCTTTCCATAGTATTGTTATCCTGGTGGAACCTTTCTCCTTGTTCCTCACTCACACTACCCAAGTTTTCGAAAAAATAGTCCAAATAAGAATGAAGGAAGTGAACCTTTAAACTCATGTTGCAGCCAAGCTTTTCAAATATATCATATATATATATATATATATATATATATATATATATATATATATATATATATGTACTAGGGGCACTCAGTATATTTTGCCCCACCCTTTTTTCTTAGCTAAATAATAGGCCATGTGGGATGAAATGTCTTTTGGGCTGTAAGTTTGAACTTTCTGCGCTTCACATAACCGGATTTCTCCAGTTTGAACCTCCCCTCCTTGTATAAAACCGCTTTCGAACGCCCTTATATAAAACCGATGGTTAACGCAGTTTGGAAAATGGCGTCTGACAGTGATGTGCGTCGTAGACAGAGAGCTGTTATCGAGTTCTTAACCGCAGAGAAGGAAACAGTTGGAAATATTCACAAACGTCCACAAAACGTTTATGGAGATGCTGTTGTTGATCGAAGCACAGTTGGACGCTGGTCTAAACGTGTGAGATCATCGGAGAGAAGGAGAGCCAGCCTCGATGATGAGCCACTCAGTGGTCGCCCGGCATCGGCTGTGACATCTCACACTGTGAAACGTGATAACAGCATCATTCGATCAAATCGGCACGTCACATACAAGATATCACTGGAGCTAGGAATTAGTGAAGGAAGTGTGAATACGATAATTCAGCAACTGGGATACTCAAAAGTGTGTTTACGGTTTGTTCCTCGCGAACTGACTGAAGATCAGAAAGCCCAAAGAAAAGAAATTGCTTCTGAGTCGTTCGTTCGATACGAGACAGAAGGGAATGACTTCCTTTCACGAATTGTGACTTGGGATGAGACTTGGGTACACCACTTTGAACCTGAAACAAAACGCCAATCCATGGAGTGGCATCATACAGACTCCTCACGCAAGAAAAAGTTCAAAATGGCTCCCTCTGCAGGAAAGGTTATGGCCACCATCTTCTGGGACATGGAAAGGGTGATTCTGGTGGACATTATGAAGAAAGGACAAACAATCAACTCAGAGGCATATATTGCTACCCTACACAGACTCTAGAGACGTATAAAGTGAGTTCGACCGGAGAGAAAACTCGAAGACGTCCTTCTTTTGCACGATAACGCAACACCACACAACAGTTTGCAAACAAGAGAGGCCATCACAAAAATGCGCTTCACTGTGTTACCCCACCCTCCATACATCCCGAATCTGGCACCTCCAGACTTTCATTTGTTTGGGCCAATGAAGGATGCTATTCGTGGAAGAAAGTTTCAGAGTGACGATGAGGTTGTTGAGGAGGTTAAGAGGTGGCTCCAGCGGAACCCAGCGGACTTTTAGTAGCAAGTAATAAAGGCCCTTGTTTCGAAGTGGAGGAAAGCCGTAGAAAAGGATGGAGACGATGTGGAAAAATAAAAACGTATGCAGCTACCTGTGTACAACAAAATTTATGGAACTTACAGGGAAACTTGGAAAGAAAAAAAAAGGTGGGTCAAAATATATTGAGTGGCCCTCGTATATATATATATATATTTTTTTTTCTTTTTAATTGACCGCCGATTCGTACCTACTGAAAGTGGTATATATCTCGGCGAGGCAGTGGGTGGGTGGTGTTACTGAGTTGGGGATGGTAGACTTGGGGAGTGAGTAAGGTTCAGTTGTTGGATAGTGGGTAGGAAGGGGTATGGTCTTAGACACATTGAAGCAGATTGGAATGAGTGAGGAAAAGGAAAATCGCTTCCGTTGAAAAATGGGGGCCTTCGAGGAGTATGGATTGTAGACGCTCGGGTAAGGGAATTTTGGATAAGAGAGGGAAACATCTGCGGCGAAGAGCGGACAGGTATGAGCATTCGACCGGGAGATGTACGACAGTGATAGGGGTATGGCAGGTAGGGCAGAGCGGGACTGGCGATTTAGCCATAAGGTGACCATGAGTAATGCGAGTGTGTCCTAGGCGGAGACGGGCTAGAATCACTTCTTTATAGCGGGACCGGTGGATTTAAGAGGCCCAGTTTCCTAATTGCGGTTTGATCTTGTGAAGTTTGTTTTGTTTGGCCTGGTCCCATTTCCGTTGCCAGATGGAGAGGAAGTGGGAGCGGAGAGTCGGGGAGAAGTCAGAGAAAGGGAGGGGCCGGGGGTAGGCCGGCAGTAAGCAGGTCGTCTTTGCCATGCAGTCCCTCCTCGTTACCCTGGATGCCGACATGTGCCGGGACCCAGCAGAAGGCGATTGTCTTGTGTCGGAAAGCTGTTAAAAAGTGGAAGGTCTGCTGGATGGTACAGACGAGCGGATGAGGGGGGTTAAATCTCTCTAGGGAGAGAAGTGCGCTTTGGGAATCTGAATAAATGACGAAGGAGCTGGCAGAGTGGGTGTGCACAATGTCGATGGCCTCCATAATCACGATGAGTCCTGTCGAGAAAACGGAGGTCTCGCGGGGCAGGCTGACGCCTCGAGAAATCGGCTGAGCCAATATTACCGCTGAGGCGGCCGTACCAGCCTCCGAGCGGAAACCATCTGTATAAATGGGGATTGTGTCTGGGTGTTGGGTTGCGTGTTCTCGGAAGAGTGACTTGTATACCGTAGCGGTCGTGGTAGTATTTGGAAGGGCACACAGGTCCCTGCAAAACTTGATAGGGGTGAGGAACCAGGGGGGTTAGATGCTCTATGAAATGGGGGTAACTGAGGGGGCGGGCATATTGGAAAAGTCCAGGAAAGAGAGGACCGCTTCAGTGAAGTTCCAGCTCCGTCCCTGGGGGTGGGAATTCAGAAATCGCCGCGCATAGAAGCGAAGAGAGTAGTCTCTGTGCACGGAGGTATGTCCTCATGAGGAGCAGACCCCGTCGGAGGGCGAGAGGGCGGTAATTGCAATCCACTTGGAGGCTGAAGGATGGGGAAGAGCGGAAGGCACCGGTGGCAAGGCGGAGGTCCCTATTAAGGACCGGGTCCAAGATACAGAGGCAGGCGTTGGAGGCTGAACTGTATACTACACTGCCATAGTCCAGCTTCGACTGCACCATGGAGGTGTAAAGGCGAAGGAGAGAGCGTCGGTCTGCGCCCCATGTTGTGTGGGAGAGGTGATCTAGGAGAGAGAGGGGACGTTGGAGGGATTGCTTCAGGTGTTTGAGATGGGGAACCCAGTTGAGCCGTCGGTCTATAGTCACGCCCAGAAATCGCGTGGAGGGCACCACCTTAAGAGGATTGCCGTATAACGTGACAGAGGGAACCGGAAGGGTTGAGGGTCTTCTTCTGCTGAAGTGCATACACTTGGACTTGGGGGTGGAGAGGCGGAACTCCACCAACGTCGCCTACCTTTCCATCCGGTAGATGGCGAGCTGAATTTACCGTTGAACGACGGACGGCTCTCGCCCTGCGAAGTAGATCGCAAGGTCATCCGCGTAGATGGAAGAACGGATGGTGGATGGAGGGCATTTAGAGACTGTGTTCATGACGATGGAAAAGCATATAACACTGAGGATACTTCCCTGTGGGACCCCATCCTCCTGCACGAAGGTATCTGAGAGAACTGAGCCCACCCGAACTTTAAAGGTTCGGGAGGAAAGGAAGCCCCTGATGAAGGTCGGCATGGCTCCGACGAGACCTAAATTTTGGAGCTGACTAAGAATTATTGTCCGGCGGGTGGTGTCGTAGCCTTCTGGATGTCAAAAAAAAATTTATAGGACGAACTGTCCACTGTCGAAGGCATTCTGTATGTCTCGGCTGAGAAGGAGGGGATCAGTGGTGGAGCGAAATTGTCTGAAGCCGGACTGGGTAGCCGGGAAGGAATTACTATTTTCAAGGAAAAACGATAGTCGCGTAGCGACCATTTTTTCGAAGATTTTGCAGGCACAACACGTTAGGGCGATTGGTCTGTAGTTTGTGGGATCGAGGGAATCTTTGCCGTGTTTGGGGATCAGGATTACGTGGTCCTCCCTCCAATGTTCCCTCTAAGGTGTGCGTGTGTGCGCGCGCACACGCGTTGTGAAACCCGCGCACACAGCAAAATAAACTGCGCACAGGCTCAAGCGTATCATGAGTCACGACAGTAAATGAAGTAATTTAAAAAAATTCAATTTAATGAATTCCATAAAGAACAAATTAAGAAACCGCTTGAAAGAAAATCATTTGAACGTGCTCATTCGAATTAAAAGTTACCTGAATGATGACGGATGTATTAATCTTCATAGAGTTTATTTGGAATGGGCAAATGCTAAAGATCGTAGGGAGAAATCATAATCATACTTAAATGAAAAGCACTTTCATTTAATTAATGTTATTTTGATTATATTTTATTTTATTGAATTTTATTAGTTTTTTATTTTATTCCTATTTTGTGAATGGATAAAATCATGTATCAATCTTGATAGTCTATTTTAAATTGCTAAATGCTAAAAATTGTTTTGAGAAATGATAACTAAAATAGTCATCTTCAATTAATGTTATTTTTATTTTATTTCTTTATTTTGTTGAATTTTATTTTACTATTTTTTATTTTATTCATATTTTTAGAATGGATAAAATGTTTTCTTTTTTAAGAATATATAATATTGTGAACAGTTTTTTAATATCAATTTCATAGTACCGTAATGATCAAGCTATCACCTAATTGAAATAATATTTATTAAGTATTTAATATTTATATATATTTAATTTTAAAGATAATAGCGCTCAGAAAAGTTTACACAACTTTTCACCATGAATCTAAATATATGCACAACGAAAATTTCTTGCGCACACGGACTAAAAAAAATTAGAGGGAACATTGCCTCCCTCCACCGGGAGGGGAAGGCGCCCTCTATCCATATGCAGTTGTATGGGTCTAGTAGAAAATTTGTAAGGTAGGGTGGATGTGCTGGATCATGCTGTACGGGATACCGTCCGGGCCGGGACAAGGCGATCATCGAGAGGCCAGTGCCGCCTGTAGTTCACGCATGGTGAACAACCGGTTGTAGGTGCTTTCTAGGAACAGTGAAGAGAAGCTATTGTTAGGGGCGGGTAAGAGGGAACTAACTGCGGAGGAAGAAACGGCGGCGAAGGTAGAAGCTAGGTGGTTTGCCACCGATTTGGGCTCGTATAGGAGTCCGTCGTTAGTCCGGAGGACCGGGGGCCGGGAGGGGACATGTCGCCTCTCGACACCCCGTACCTTCTTTCAGATGGTAGCCGAAGGTGTGGTGGTGGTGACGCCGGATACAAAGGTACGCCAAGAAGCTCGGCGCGCTGTCTTTATTGTACGGCGGCCGATGGCCCTGGCCCGCTGCATCTCCGTACGATGGATGGGGAGTCGCTTACGGTAGAAGCGCCGAGTAGCCTTCTTCTTGGCGCGTACAGCCTCCGTGCACTCTGGGGTCCATCATGGTACCCGTCGTGTGCGGGGTAGGCGGAGGATCATGGGATGTTAGTGCACGCAGCCGCTCCAACGATTAACTCGAAGTATGTGATGCACTCGTTAGAGGATGGGAAGTGGGCAGTCGTAAGGGTTGTATATGTATCGTCGTGGAAGCGGGACCAATTAGCTTTGGCAATAATCCATTTCTCCGGTACCCGAACGGTGTGGTCGGGCTAATTGAGCGTGAGTTGAACAGGGAAATGGTCACTTCCATAGTCCTCTTGGAGGACTTGCCATGTGAAATCTAGGAGGGCATCAGTCGAAACGAAGGACAGGTCTATACAGGATGGAGTGCAGGTGGTGGCATAGTAGGATGTAGGAGAGCCATCATTGAGGCACTCGAAGGAGAGCTCGGTCATGATAGTAATCAGGGTCGGGGCCATATAGGTGGAGTGTGTGTGTGTCCCCACAAGGGATGGCGGCTATTGAAATCGCCCAGTAGTGGAAATGGCCTGGGGAGTCGTTGTACCACCTCCACCAGGTCATCGCGGGAGACTTGAGTGTGGGGAGGGAGGTATATTGAACAGACGGTGTACTATCTATCCTGGAAGAGCCAGGTAGCAATCACCTGTAACGGGGATCGGATAGAGAGATTGTGGAAGGGGACTGCGTGGTGTATGAAAATGGCAGTCCCCTTTTGAGTGAAGGTAGGAGACGGGGTGGTGATGTAGGAATAACCAGTAGGGCAGGGCATGGGCCTGGTCCCCAGGATTAGCTCCTGGAGACAGACACATACCGAACGGGAAGTGGCAATCAAGGAATTAAGGCCTTCGTAGTTCGCGAATATTCCTCTGCAGTTCCAATGTACTATTGTAGTTTTCGAGAGATCCATTATTTGATGATGGGGGATGGATAAAGGTGTAGGTGCTAGGAGGTCGGAGTGTGAAGGGGGATATGGGGTTCGCGAAGGCGAAGGATGAGTCAGGAGCATGGCTGGCTATCTGCCGTTCACCAGAGAAGGAATCAGTCGGCCAGTCGACCTCCGCGGAGATTGCGGGGTCGATTCGGCCGAACGAGACCGGAGGTGTGGATCACGGCAGCTAGGAGAACGTCGTGGGTTCAGAGGGTGAGAAGTTTCTTGGTGGGCTTCTGTGTTCGGGCCAGGAGGGGGCACTTTATTTTCCAAAGTGGCACCTCCCCGCCTGTCTGGGGTCTCACTGCGGACCCTGGGTGGCGATAGGAGGTACCAGAAGGACCGGGCAGGTGGGAGGGATGACGTGCTGAGGGTGGCTAACAAGGAGGAGGTCGGGAATGTTGGGAGGGCAGGTACTGTGGGGGTGGAAGGAGATGAAACAGTGTTCTCGTGGAGGGGTGAAAAAATTGGCACCAGGAGGCAAGGGCAAATCGATAAGACTCATGGGTGCGGCCGAGCTCCCCTTGGCCACACCATGTAGCTGCGCTAGAGCCGCATCCACTGGATCTTCGGGGGAGATGATGTTGTCCAGATTGGATCTCGTCGTAGGGGGACTGGTCATGTGATTCGGCAACTATTGTCAGAGTCTGTGGGGGTAGAGTGGTGGGACTTTTGCGGTGGCGTGATATGGTCCTCTTAGATGAAGTGGGCGGTGTGAGGATCCGAGCCGTCTTCTTAGATCTAGGGGAAGAGGGAGAGACATGTTGAAAGGCCGGAGGGTCTGGCGACTCAATCCGGCGTCTCCGCCTCGTCGGCTTGCTCCGGGCGTTAGGTTCGGGTGTGTGCAGAGAGTGCTGGGAGGGCAGGGTTCGAAGTGGATGGGGCCTGGGTGTCCTGGTCCCAGACTCCTGGGGAATCTGTGGCAGGTGAGGTGCGCGAAGAGAAGGGATGGTGGGGAGACAGGATGTCGTCGGGTCCTGCGAGGACTCCCTTTGGGGGAGATGGGGAGTAGTGGTTGAGGGGGATTGAGCGGCAGGCCAGTGCGGTGTGCCAAGAAGACAGAGCCGAGGGCAGCGGCGTAAGATACCCCTGGCCTCACCTCCTGACTCCGCACCCTGTCTCGCGCCTCTCGGAGGCTAAGGAAGTCCGCTACCTGCAGGCCTCGGACCTCCTTCTCGAACCTGAAGAACAGGCATTCGCGGGATGAATTGTGTGCGCCTTCACAATTGGAACATTTGGGTGTGTTGGGGCACTTGTCTAGGTGAGCGACTTGTCCGCAACGAACACACAGTTAGTGCAGCTGCAACTGAGCTAACGTGTCCAAACTTGTGGCATTTAAAGCACGGTCGGGTCTGGGATGTATGTGCGGACAGTAAACTCGCATGACGTGCGGTCAAGGGACTAAGGTATTGAAGGTAAGAAGTAGGTGCGGGGTGGGGAGGGGGTGCCTTCCTGTCGGGATGTGAAGCGATGGATCTTAGTGACACCCTGGGGTGCGAGGTCCTCCAAGATCTCGTTCACTGTAATCGATAATAGGCGGGTGGCGTAAATAGTGCCCTGACTCTGGTTCAGGTGAGGGTGTGGGGAGACGGACACCGAACATCCAAGGACCTCAGTGAGGGAGAGTAGGGCTTTCGTTTCTGCGTCTGAGCGTGATTTTATGAGGAGGGAGCCATCCCTCTGTGGTCGCACATCATAGCGGCTGGAGTTGCTGCGGGCTCGGATCACCTGAAACGTCCGTTCAGAGTTGGTCGGAAGGAACCCAGAGGTAGGCCGGATCACTAGGAATTTGTGGATACTTGGAAGGAATAGGGAGGCTGTAGAATCGAAGTGGATTGGGATATCCAATGGTCGATAGGACGGACGTGAATGCCGACTTCACCGTCCACCGCAGGGCTCTCTCCGTGGGGGGTCAGGCCAACGGCGGGTGAAGGGGGCATACTGGGAGAGTAAAAAGCCGGGTTTTGAAGGCAAGTCTTGGGCAGAACCTAACTTGCCCGAAGGCGGCTGAGGTGGGTATGGGAGAGAACCCTGCTCCAGAGGGTGTAAGTCCAAGGGCATGTTCAAGGTACAGGCTGGGGTCGGTAAAGGAAGAGGAGAGTGCAAGTGTTCCGCTGCTGGAGGAGGCGACCTCCTCAAGACGTGGTCTTCCAGTGGTAGAGGACCCGGGGGCCTGGTTGCCCACTACCCGAGTTCGAGGACAAGAAGTAATAGTTTCCGTACGTTATTGATTTTGTAGAACACGGACCCAGGGGACGCGAGAAACTGCTTACCGGTGAGAAAGGGAGGCCGAGTGCAAACCGCAGGGGGCGGGGTACCTCGTCCCAAGGGGACACACCGTCAGTTTAAAAACGGGGCCCCGTGATGCGAAAGTTTGCCCCCAAATGGCGCAAAGACCCCAGCCCCCAATCCCACCGACCCGGGCACCCAACCATCCAACACAGTGACGCCCTAAGGGCGTCGCCTCCGGAGGACAGCACTGGAGACCCGTACTGGGTGCCAAAGACTTTAGTGGCACTTAGCCCATCTCCCCAGTAGCCTGTCCGGCATGGGTGACCCTTCTGGGCGCTAAGCCCCCGCCGACGTAGCCCACTGGGTCAACACGGGAGCCCACCCACCACGACAAGGTGGCTACAGTTGGGTATATATATATATATATATATATATATATGTATATATATATATATATATATATATATATATATTAGGGCGGAGTGAAACAACTTTTATTTAAAATTTATCTGCCTTACTTGTTTTTTGGTGTATTAGAACATAAAAATTATGTATTCAGTCATTTAATGTTTGTAATTCAATCCATCCCTCGCTTTTTTACATACAAGCAAAATGGCCATCAGCCGGTTGTTCATAAATAAAAATATGCTCATAACATAAAAAGTAAGTGTTCTATCAATAAAAATAATTGAAGAAAAACGCTTTATAATGCAAAACTATTCTTAAAAAACACCATTGTGCATACATTGTATTGAAATAAAATTGCATCTAGTCTCACTTGGTTGGATGCCGTAAAGCAATTACATTTCAATGCGATATTAAACCCGCTCATCTCAAATATTATTATTTTTTCAGGAGAGGCATCAGATCCTTTTTGGTTTCAAGTGAGGGAAACGGAGAGCGACTTTTTTATTCTTGACCTAATAAATCCGTCTCTTGATTCCTGTGATATTACTGATGCTGATGCATCTGTAACCAACTTCACGGCTCTTTCGACGTTTTCTGTGTGAATGGGGTATTGCTCAACTTCGAAACATTTTGTTTCGTACTCAAGCAATTCTTCATCACACAATTTAGAAGTGAGAGGTGGTTCACTGATATCAATCCTATCCCAGAAGATGATGTCTGTCCAATGTGATGCTTTGAAGTTCAATTCTGGTACTCTAAATTCTCTGATTTTCCTTGTATTGGCTTCCTTACACTTTCTTCTTTGTATTATTCGATCGATTGCAACTTTGCGCACTTTTTGCTCACTATCTCACAGCATTGATAGAAGAATATTTTCTGAGTGAGCAAAATAGGCATTCCGTGATATATAAGGTTGGACAACTTTTTGTATATCTTGGGGTAACAGGTTGAACCTTTTTATCGCATCAAAGATATGTTTGGGTCCATCAGACAGATACGGTTTAAATTTTATATTGAACCAGTTAGGACCATACAGTAGTTTGTTACTATGAACAGAACAAGGCTACGTAACTCTCTGAAGGGATTCTATTGGGAGACATATTAACGACAAAGTCTGTTCTGTTATCTAGAGTTAATCATGTTGAGTTGTTAAGGAGACCAGGCTTGAATTTCTCAGGCTTCCGTCAACATATCCTTTTCTTATGGCCCCAATTATTCTGAACATGTATTGTTGATCATTACTTAAATCTTCTATGAGCTCATCTGTGAGAAATGGGATGCTATCAGCCCCATCCGTAATTGGGAAGAACTTTACCACAGGCATCTCATGGCAAGTCTTAAGAGCATTACCGATAGATCCACTGAATGATCTTGGCCCAGTTGTTTTCCTGTCGTATCGCTCAAACAGATGCCTTAAGGGAAGTTCATTTGTATGTAACATACAAATGCTCCATTGCAATGGTCGGTTCAGCTTCTGCTCGATGAAATGGATTATGCCACCGTTAGTCCCAGTGTTGACAATCGTACTGTCGCACCCTATCACCTGGAGATTATGGTCTAGTGTCACTTCATTCAAGTAAGCGAACAACGATTCAGATACATCACTTGCTTTTCCAGATTTAGGGCTCAAATGGTTAAGGTATTCTCCACCAGGCTCACTCAATAGTACATAATGTTCTTCAACAATTATATCCTGGTACCACTTACTATCTTTATTTGTCTTTACCAACGTCTTGTCTTTTCTCCCATCAAAATATAAAGCTTTAACATCACCATAACTTTGTGCAGCTCAACTCGTAATGTTTTTCTCAATTTCTGTCTCTCTCTTCTCACCTTACTTCGATCAATAAAAAAGTCACTGTCTATTTCGGGAATGATACCCAAATCCACCAAAGTAGCTGAAGCAATGGCCGATGCAGCCCTATCTGAAACACCAAATCTGTCGGCTTCCATGGCGAGATTGGGTGAAGGGGCTCTCATTTGAATATTGGAACATTTATATCCAGACTCAGTTGTTGAACTTTCTTCGGTACTAGAGAGATCAGTATTAGTATCAGTTGAACGCACATCATCATCGAATTCTCCATGCATGATTATTTTTCTTCGCCTACTTCCTTGTTGCTCCTTCAACTTTCTTGCATTTCTTTTTGCTAGATAAGCGTCTGTATGTTGGTGATTAGTAAGTATCGTTTGTGTTGTGTGAATATATTTACTCGTTATCATAGTTATAACCAAATAACGCACAATATAACGCGATATCTTCTCTCAAAAACCGATTATACTAGGGGTCTTTCAAAATATGACTTTCCGCCATTTTGTTTTCGGCAAAAATGCGGCGGGTGGGGGGTCCTAAAAAAAAATATTATCTTTTTAGAACTTCTAGAGGGTCAATACACCAAATCATGAGTGAGGCAAGACGGTTTAATATTTTCACTCCATCGTAAAATATATATATACACATGGTATCTGCATATAATATAATGAATAAATCATTCTATGTATATATTGTACACATATATTGCATAATTGGGTGTATGTCTTTATACCACCCATACAAAATGGGTGATAGGTATTTGCCAGAAAGCTGTACGTGATGAGAAAAAATGGATGTGATTTTTGGATATGTTGCATATCAGATATGTTGCATACCATTGTTATCTATTCACTCGTCTAAACAGCATCAAGATATATTCTTTAAACAACAAAAATATAAACAATAAAAAATTGGCCAAGTATTTTCACCATCTTGTACAGAAGAACTACAGTATATACGTATATTCCAAGTGTATGTTCGTTTGTTCTCAATCCGATTTAATGAAAAACTTCCCCAGTGAAATATTTAATTAATAAAAAAATTTAAATGTTGAAGCTAAAGTAATTTTATATTATTACTGCTGTCATTGGACATTTTTCTTTCGAATTAAAACTTATTATATTCCCCTAATTAATTAAAAACTTTTTGCAAAAATGTTATTAAAAACCAGTGAAATAATAAATTGATATAGTTTATTTTTCCTCTCTCTCTCCTCTCTCTCTCTCTCTCTCTCTCTCTCTCTCTCTCTCTCTCTATATATATATATAGGGTGAACCAAATGTAGGTGGACAGTAAATGATAACGTTTATTTTGAGAATACATATTTAATTTTTTTGTATAGTATAATACAAAATAAAATTTAAATAAATTTAGTTATAATATTTAATATAATATAACACAAACACCATAGTTATAATGAACACCATAGTTATAATATAATATAACACAACAACCGTATTCAACCTACTGTCCACCTACTTTTGGTTCACCGTGTATATATATATATATATATATATATATATATATATATTGTTAAACACAGATTTCTCGGGGGACCATTCTGAGTTTGTATATATATATATATATAATTTATATATATAAGCTCGGTGGTGTAGTGGTTAGCATCACTGACTACGAATCCATCGGCCCCGGGTTCGATTCCCCGTGACGGCAGTCAGCGCGCACCAAACCCAGCTGTTCATCCTTCCGCACAATAAAAATTGGTTGGTAGATAAATGGGTACCCTGGGTAGCCTAGTGTTTAAGCTGCTCGGCTGCTGATCGGGAGGTTGTGAGACTTTGCAATGTCTGACCACCCGAGATGGGTCGTGGCTCGGATTCGATGTTAAGATGTAAGTCTGGGGTGGAGCAACGAGCTTGACCTTCGTCAAAATTAACAATTTGGGCGTAAGCAAATCTAAAGTTAACCAAAATTATATACAGTATATATATATATATACATATATATTGGATGAATTTCACAATTAAACACGTGAAATGAATGAATGATGCAAACCCACAGGGAAAAAGAAAAATTATTCCAAGGCCTTTCGTGTATTCAGAAGTACACCTCGTCATATATATTATATATATATATACGCGGTCTGTTCAAAAAGTATACGGACAGGGTGTTTATTTTTAGAACAAAGTCACGCTTGGAGTTGTGACTGTGCTAAACATATTTCTGCATGTGGAGAAAAGTTGACTGATAGGGTTGCACTTCATTGTCTAGCGTCAGTTCACTGTGTTGAGCCGATAAAGTTAAACGTGTTTTGTTTCGCGGCGATTTCTTACGATGTCGGTTATGTTACTTGTTGTTTTTGACTGTGAAGGCCTTGTGCGCCATGAATATGCTCCACAGGGACAAACAATCAACAAAGAATTTTACATTGAAGTTTTGAGACGTGTCCGAGAAGCAGTTTCGAGGAATCGGCCACAGAAGTGGAAGTTCGGAGACTGGATGCTTCATCACGATAACGCGCCATCTCACTTGTTGCAACTTGTCCACCAATTTTTTGCCAAAAACGCTACCATATCAAGTACGGCAGCCTCCATATTCGCCAAATTTGGCTCCATGCGACTTTTTTTTGGTTTCCGAAGCTCAAACAAACCCTGAAAGGACATCGATTCAATGATATCGAAACCATTGAAAGAAATTTGCCGGAACAGCTTTTGGCCATTCCGAAATGTGCTTTTGAAAATTTTTTCAACAGTGGTAGGATCATTGGGCAAAGTGTGTGGCTCCAGAAGGGGCATACCTTGTGGGAGATTAAGCCCCAAACCCTGTAAGTACCACATTCCTTCCATAATCGCATTAGTCCGAATACTTTTTGAACAAACTTCGTGTATATATATATATATATATACTTACTACTTGTGTCCCATCCGGCTTAGAAGCCGGGTCGGGTCCCCTAGATGGCGTCTTCGCTTCAGGTTGTCGTTTGTCACCTCCCTCCTGTGGACCAGGAAGGGAAGGGGCGTCGGTTCGCCCCTGCGCGGTATGCGCCATCATCATAGGGTTTCTTGGAAAATAAAGCAGCCGGTCTGCCATCCGTCTGTTGCTTTATATATATATACACATATATATATATATACACACAGTATATACACACACACATATATATATATATATATATATATATATATATATATATATATACACAAATTATAATAATAATAATCAATAATAATAATAAGGAAGTATGTTTTCTAATTTACAATTTGAAATCAAGTCGTCAGATTTCATTTGAACAGAAAAGTTTTCTTTGATCTCTTTGATTTTAATTAATATGTTTAATTACTATGTCACGTTTAATTAATATGTTTAATTACTATGTTTGAAGATCTTTAATTGCCAACTGACAGAAAATAATGTCCCTTTTCAGCTTCTCTAAGACTCTTTTCCTCTCTTGGTAACACGCACGAAGTTTAGACAGACGCTCCTTCAACGTTTTGTTAAAATTTTCCATTTGTTCTCTCTCTGTTTGTAATTGTTTAAGTCCTTCGTTGTCTCCTGCTACCACGCCTCGAATCTTTTCCATCGCCGCCTTCACCTGTTCGAGTTCTTTCATCAAAGAGTTGTTAAGATCGCCAAGATTCTCTTTCTCGGCCGCCATACTTTCCAGTTGTTTCTGTTGTATTTTTACCGACGTAAAAAGTTCGCAGAAACATTATTTTAATTCGTCATTTAATTTATTAAATGGTAGAAAGCATGTTTTAGTTCAATTCGGCTTACAGAACTAACGTCCATTAAATAAGACTAACATTAATGGAGACGTTTTACACTTACAATTATATATACACGTAAAACTTTACACAATATAGTTACAATGAAATACACACGGAAAACTTTACAGTTACAATTATATATACATGTAAAACTTTACACAATATAGTTACAATTATATATACACACGTAAAACCTTACACAACACAGCGAGTGCTAAAAAATGGGTACCTTTTTTTATCTGTCCGCATACCAACTCGTCATTCATCTCAGTGTCGCAGAAATCGAATAATTTAAAAAAAATTATAAATACCCTCCCACGTGACATGTGCAGGAGAAACGAAAGACAGTACTTGCCACAAGTATTACTAAAATATCCTTGGACGCGCTAAGGATTCCAGACAATTTCAGGGACATGTAGCTGTTCGATAAATTGTACGACAACAGGGTCACTCCAGGGCTGAATGCCGAGTGAGTCAAAACAGTACATTCTTTCCCTATTTTTAAAATAGATTGCAAGCCAATGAATCCCCTCACCCCCCACAATGTCGGTGTTGACGATAAGACTACACCAATCTCTCGTAGTTGGCACTTTCATTGTTTCATTCTTCGCAAACACACCGATAAATTTAGAGCGTGTGATTCGGTCACTTTTCATTACTCTCTGGAGTGTATTTGCGTCCATTTTAAAAGTCTGTGACAACGTTCCTGAAACGGTCAACTTTTATTGGAGCTTGTGATTCGAGGTACACGAGTACACTAATAGGCGCGTTTATAGGGTTGGCGAATTCTAATCTAACTGAGATGTTCCCACTTTGTTGTGGACTTAAGTGTGTATTTACACCAGCAGATAAGTTAGGGGTAATGTCAAACGAGTAAAGATTAAATTCTTCGACAAATTCTTTCTGCGTTACGCCAAACCCAAGCTTGTCACAGCCACCGGCAATATTGGCCAGATTACTATAAGCTCTCGCGCAGAGCGGGAACACAGCGTCTCCTCAGTAGTCCGTAACCACAGTCCCCCCTCCCAATGTAACGCCATTTACGTATAGAGTTGTATTTTTAATACCAAAATTCTCGAATTTAAATGCGCTCTTTTTATATTTCCCATTCGTCGATGCGTGATCCTGCATTCCAATTAATATCCTTTTAAATAGAACTCCCAGCGCCACGTTTTCTAGCTGCTTCGAGGCCAACCAGGCGGGCACCTTGTATAACTTGATCTGTACTCTGTTAATTGGGTATTTTACTGTTGCGTGTTTTAAATTTTTTTCAATTTCTACATATTTCGGGGAACTTAATTTCACTCGCCGTACACGTAGATATGTTTCCACAATGTGAATCACAACGGGTTTTGCGCCCTCTTCTTGATCAGGTCCCAGATTTATGCAGATCTCAGGATTCGTGCGGTTGAGTTTTAGCTTCATGTCGATGCCGTTCATAAGCAGTTTCTCCTGGAACGTGAAGTCTGTATGAAGATGTCCAAAACATTCGTATATCTTTTTTTTTAGAATTTTGAAATTTATCCTTTATACTACTTTCATCGTTAGTCTGATAATAGCCCTCGACAGTTAAAAAGGTGTCCTTCGCTTCTTTTGAAAAGTTGTGGACATTTTCCAGATAGGCCCGTAGGTGATGATAACCCGTTCCTGCCGAGATGTTAACCTGATTTAAGTACAACCCAAACTGGCTAAATATGGAGTGTAGAAAGTTGGTTTCAGGGTAGGCAGAGTAACTATCATCGCAGTCCATTCCATCTGAATGGACTATACGCAGTTTAGCATACATGTGCATGCAGCTTGGATCAAAAAGTATGGGCCTGAGCTGTATCACGAATTCTATAGGGGCACTCGGTGAACTAGTTGTGTTTAATGGGTTAATTGTAATAAAGTCGCTATGCTCAACAGAAACTTGTGTAGGGTAGGGTGGAGCGATTTCCCTGATTTTTTAAATGACATTAGTAATAGTGCGGAAAATGTGCTATTGTATGTTGAATGCAAAGTGACAAAACCGTTTTTCTCTAAGACAATATCTTCAGGTGTCAATATGCTAATGAATTTCCAATAAAAACTTAAAACCTCTTTATTTTGACAAAAAAATTATATACAGCGACTCCGTAAATAAACAAATTTATATGTAATAGTACCGCACACATGGTGGCGATTGGCATATTGACGCCAATCGCCATAAAATCATCACGCCAATTACCTACGTGTGTGGCCAGCATAACACAGTGTGTTAATGTTAGACCAACTGTTGCCGCGGTAAGGTGTTATGCTCTGTCCGCTTGTGCAATCACATCAGATCCTTTCACTATTTAATATTTGATGCATTTCAGCACATTCTCTTACACTTTTGTAATCTTGTTTTTATAAATTTGGATTATATATTATAAATCTTGTATAGTAAAAGATTTATAATCAGGTCAGACATGGCAACTAAAAGAATGCCTCGGCAGTCAAGAACAACGGACTGTCACATATTTGGCAATGGAGAAGAACTGAGTCATCGTGTTCTACCAACATTTGAGGGTGTTATGAAGTGCTATATATATGAAAGAAGACGACTGAAAGAAGAGTTAAACAATAAAGATCCTTCTGTTCATGAAATATCATCGGCGGTTGCAGAAAACTTAATTTCATTATACAATAAAGCATCAATTCCAACTGTATCCTTCAACCGCGTTGTAAAGAAAATAAAAGATTATCATGCAAAATATAGATCTATATTAAAACAGCCTAAAGGTATGAAACAAACGGAGTCTTACTTAGATAAGTGCAAAAAATTTAAAGATGATGCTCAAAATCTTTTTGATATTGCCGTTTGTAAATGTAAAGACATTCAGTCCTGCAAATGCCCAAAATCAAATCGAGTACCGAAACATGAACAAGAATTCCTAAAAGACCAAAGAACAAAAAGAAAAATGGCCATAGGATCAGTTGATGTTTCTGCTTCTAAAAAAATACAATTAGCACAAGTTAGAAAAAGCAGTAGAGATTTGTATCTTTCAAAACAACTGCCAGTAATGTCATCGACTTCATGTTCAGAAAGTTTTCAGTTTGAAGATATATCTTCTTCAACAAATACAGAAAAAGAATCTGACGAAACATTTGATGAGCCAATCTCCGTAAAACGGAAACGCATCAAAAGCGAACGCGGAAAAAGTCGAAACATAAAATCTCTGAAGCGATTACGCTTCCCTTCACTTGCAAAAGCTTGTGATCGTACAGGTATTTCAGATAGAGCAGCTGCCATAATAACAAGTTCTGTTTTGCACGACATTAAACAAACATCTGAGCTTGATCCATCCCTGGTAATAGATCGCAGTAAAGTTCGTAGAGCTAGGAAGCATCAACGTGATGAGCTTCAACAGGATGCTAGCCTAGGAAAAACAATTATGAGTATTTATTTTGACGGTCGCAAGGATGAAACTATTGTCCAAGAACAAAAAGGTTCTGAATTTTATCGTAAAGTTGTTGTGGAAGAGCATGTAACCTTGGTACCAGAACCAGACCAAGTGTATCTAGGGCACTTTACTTTTGAATCTGGGACATCTAAAAGTATATGTAAAGGAATATGCGATTTTTTGAATACACATAACGTTGATTCTTCAAATTTATTGCTATGGAATGTGATGGAACTGCTGTGAACACAGGAGCGAAAGGTGGAGTCATTCGGCTTATGGAAATGCATCTCAATAGACCTTTGCAATGGATTGTGTGTCAGTTACATGCAAATGAGCTTCCTTTACGCCACCTCATGGAGAAATTGGATGGAAAAACCACTGGACCTCGTGAATTTGTTGGCATCATTGGCCAGCAATTGCAGAAATGTGATACACTTCCGGTTGTTCATTTCGAAAAAATCGAAGTTGAAATTCCATCTATTGACAAAGACGACTTGAGCACGGATCAAAAATATTTGTTTGATATTTATCAAGCCGTTTCAATTGGCGAGTGTAGTACTGACCTATCAAGACGAAATCCCGGCAAGATGGTGCACTGTAGGTAGTTAACCACTGCAAATCGTATTCTGAGAATATACGCAGCTACACCTGAACCTTCTGATGATTTGAAAAATTTGGTTTCGTATGTTATGCACGTATATATCCCAATGTGGTTTACAATCAAACAAAGCAAATCAATTGCATATGGAGATCCTAATGTTTTCAAAACCATTCAGTATTCCCGAATGTTGAACGATTCTGTTCGAGCAGTTATTGAACCAGTGATCCAAAGAAATGCATTTTTCGGTCATCCAGAAAACATACTTTTGAGCATGATACAAGCGTAGCCATGTAAGAGTACTTGGATGGAGAAGAATAAAGAAAGCTAGAGAACAATATCGTGGAAAAAGTCTTAGACTCTTTAAAATCTCAAAGTTAAATTTCGAAGCCACAGACTACACAAACATGATTAATTGGCATGACATCGCAGTAACTGAACCTCCAATGACGCGTGATTGTGTTTCCGACGATGAAATTGATACAATGATTGCTAATAGAGAAGTGAAGGATTTCAACAAGATGCCATGCCATACTCAAGCTGTTGAATGAATCAAGTTAGTTACAGAAGCATCGTCTGCTGTGTGTGGAGCAGGATCTAGAGACGGATATATTCGATCGAGAATGGTAGCACGGAAAATGATGCCCTTATTTGAAACCAAATCTGAATTTCGAATATAATTAGATATTGACTAAAGTTTTCATTACATAAATCATGTCCATATGGTTGGGTGGTAGGGTTGGGCATGGGTGGAACTCAACATACAGCCACCTCCTCGTGGTGAGTTCTGGATCATTCGGGCTGTATGCGAATTTACGTGACAGTCAGAATGAACGAAGAGCTGTATTTATGGAACCAATTATTATCTGGAAATAAAAAATCAATGCAAGTAATATAAAAGCTATTTCCGTTCATTGAAAAACTCAATATTTAAATCAGTTAAATTTCCTTACATCACTTGTCTGTAAAATACCATTTTTTCCGAATAAATTCATAAATTTAGGTAGTAACATTGGTACCTGGAGATGTATCCTTAGGAGGCTGCAACTTTTATACTTGCTTACTATCAGGTCACAGCATATTTTGCGCACGATTAGGAATCTTAATTCAAAACTTACATAGAACTTTCCATTTATGCCTTTTACTGAATATTGCTAATTTTTTTGCCATAAATCTACATATTTGGAGTAACATTGGCACCTGAAGACATTAAGTTAAGGTGCTATAACTTTAGAACGCACTTACTATAAGGTTTTGGTCCATTCTCCACACTATTACAATCCATAATTCAAAAGTTACAAATAAATTTCCAGTTGTCTATTTTTTCTAAATATCACTATAATTTCGCAATATATTCATAAATATGGAGTGAGATTGGCACCTGAAGATGTTAATGTTGGAGGCTAGAAATGTAATACACACTTTGTTTCAGGTCATAACACATTTTCTACACTATTACGCACCATGTTTCAAAAGCTTGTGAAAAAAACCAAAAACGCTCCACCCTAGTGTAGGGGGCATATCAAAGAGGGACAGTTCCGATTTACAAAATTGTAAGCTACACGGATGGATGAAACGCGCCATGACGAGTCAGAAATAGTGCCACCTCTCTCAACAAGTGGTAATTAGCCTATGATTCGTGAGAGTAGTGTCCTCACCTTATATCAGTTAAAAAAATGATCAGCCATAGGCTTCATACGCTTAGAACACTTCTTTTTTGATGTCCTTTTACGTTTAACGCCACGTGTTGGTAACCCCTTCTGCCTGCCAGCCCTCTTCTTCTTCTTTCCGCCACCACGCATTTTTCTCTTTTCATCTTTAATGATTTCATCCCGTGTACGTTTTAAATGTTTTTTTAGAGCTTCTTTAGGCTTAGTTCTACCCATTATGTCTTCTACCGCGTTAAAACCTGATTGTAACGCCTTCCTCTCGAGGTATCTAGCCCCCCCTCTTCAACAGTGGGACAGCGGTGCGTAGTATGGTTGAAGAAATGGATCCAAGCCCACTCCCACGCTCATATCTCACCCTTCGATAGACTGTGAAAGGCCTTCGGGTCATTATAACTGAAAGCGTAGCTTCACTGTTAAGCTCCCATCAGCGAATGGGAAATTTTTTCCCTCAATCGTTCTTATATATATCGAGATATTGGTTAATAGATTAGCCACAACATTCACATAATGGGGCTTGTCATATGTAATGCTCAAACTTTTCCCTCTATGGTTGGGGATGTGCGCAATGCGCAGTAGGCGCGCCTGGGTGTCCCCAACAAATTGATGCCCTACGATATTGCTGTAAATATAGCACATGTCTGGGGATGGGCAACTCTCACCCAATTTCTCCATCTTCAGCTGATACATTAAGCTGAACAAGTCATGTTGTGCCTCGTGAAAGGTATCTCTTTAGAGAGCTGCCCTATATCGACCCTCGGCAACAATTGTGAACAGCTCTTTGTCCTTAATATTTCTACTAAGCGTTGATTTTAACTTCAACGTGCGTGCAGGCGTGTCTATGTTTACGACTTCAAAAAATAAATCGTTTGTCAGGTACGATTTTTCAAGACTTGCTTAACCGTCACAATGTCAATGGCTGTCATAATGTCCGATTCCTAGTGTTACATTTGTACTATAGTACTGTACCTCACCGAACAGGACTGATCGCATAGTGTTGTCTAAGGTTATGCCTAATTTTTCGCCTCATCGATTCTTCTAAGGATCAGAAATATGATTTGCTCATTTTCAAGAGTTAAAACTTTAGTGGCTAGCTGGAATTCACAAACACGAACTTCGTACGAATCACGATCCAACTCAATGGGCCCATGGAGTTCTGTTACAAAGTTGGCCAGGGTGTTGTTAGGATCTACAGAGAGAGAAGAAGAGGACGGGAGTGTGACATAGAAGTGGTTAGGCGCCATGTTGCATACTATTTAAGCTTCATTATTGCAGCAGCTTTTATATAGGTGTTGAAGCTTTCAAGGTACCCTAACCATTTCACCAGGTGCATTTTTCTCTTTCCTGAACCTTTGCTGCCTAAAATATTTTCAATTTTAAACACACTTTTTCCTAAATTAAATGTCCCTTTCTGCAACTCCTCGCGGTAAAAGCCTCCTGCGACTTCCTCCCCATTTTAAATCTTCAACGTAATGCATCATTATCTCGCCTTTAGGTCTCGTAGCACTACATTTAAAAATCTCACGTGTCCATCCTTGCTCAAATCCCTTCGCGAATTTATTCCCCGAACGTGATAGCCTTACATAATCATTGATTTTGAAATGTGTAGATTGTGGTGGCGGTGCGCCGTCTCTTTTCACCTCTCTGCGCGTACCTCTTTCTAAAACGTTGTTAGGTGTTGTGCCAATCGTACGGTGGTGTGAACGGTTGTATGACGAGGCCAATGATCGCAGAATGTTTATATATCTGTATGTGTTTTTATGTGTAAAATAGTGATGCATGCGTTCCTTTATGGTACGTTGAACTCTTTCAGCTAAAGAGGCCTTATATATAGAACTGCTAGTGTAGTAACTGATATTAAACTCTGTAAGCATGTTCTGAAAAGCGAGGCCTATAAATTCTTTCCCCATATCTGTACAAAAATAGCAAGAACCCTGTCTTCTTTCAACATCAACGTTTTGGCAGCTTTAGCATCTGTTTCAAGCGATTTATTTTTCAGAGGAATTAGCCACAGATATCTAGAGAATACATCTATTATGAATAAGATGTAGCGGTAGCCGTCGTTATACACTGAATATCTTTGCATGTCTGTCAAATCCGCTTGCCAAATAGAGTCAATCGAAGCCGCTGTTGTCTTGGCCTTTTTAAACCTTTTTCTCACCGGTTTATGAAATGTATAAGCATCCTACTCCCGCAAAAACCTCTCAACATTTTTTCCCTACTCCATCATTGTAAGCACCTCTCTACAGTCTATTAACGCCGCCATAGGAGGCGGGGTTAGGAATGTCATAATAGCGTTTTCTTAATATGTTAGCTATTTGCGTATTTTAGAGACACGTGGATAAGGTTGGACGTTTGTTCTCTTCTTTCTCTTCTTCAGAGATGCTACTGTTGGGGGTGATGGCGTACTCAGTTGTGACGCGAAATTTGTTCCAAGTCTTTTAACCTATTCAGATTTCCTATCAATGTTTTGGGGACATTTATTTGTTGTAGTCTTGCTTTAATATGCTTCCATCCTGTTCGTGAGGGTTTGTCCCACTTTCTCACCAGATCATGGACAATGTCGACGATACTGGATCCCTGTACCCTTGTTCCTTCAACAATGACCTCGCCTGTATCGGTCCACTATATGATGGGGTCTCACTCAATAGATTATAAAGACTTAAGTCTTTATTCCTCAATGTATGTGGGAGACTGCTTCTTAATACATGCTCGATGTGTTGCGTTCCGTTATTCTTTGGTTGTTCATCTCTAACGTCGGCCTCAGGCCTTATGTCGCCATGCTCATTGTTGCTCGCGCTGTGCCTAATAACCACGGGGAGATCTGTCGGATTCTTATAATCTTCGTACTCATGAAGAAATTTCTGCAGAGCCTCTTGGTACAAGATCCTTTTCTCATCAGGCAACTTTTCACTGTTTAATAGGGCTAACAGTTCGCTTTCCATTCTTTTAAGCCTACTTTTACGGGGTTCTAGAACCGTGTCTGGATTCTTTGAACTTTGCAATGAAGCATACACCTCGTGCGGAATCACTACCACCTTCTTCATTATATTAATTTAGTCAGTAAAGGTCCAAAAACTGAAAATAAGATGGGAGGAATGATCCCCCTTTGTACAATAATTCGCTTTTTCTTCCCCACAGTTTGACTTTTACGAGCGAGCGCACGTATTATGTTCTTGTAACGACGTAAGCGAGCCTTCTGAGGGGTTTCATTGGCACATTACATTTTATAACATTAAGACAGATTTCACAGATGCATTTTAAAAAGTCGAGTCGATATTTTTAACAAACATCTGTTGCAGTGCCCGGGGCAATCGTTGATAGATTTTTATTAATTCACGATATTTCTTCAGCCTATTTGTCATTCTGGAATATACACCGTTTCAGGCGTTTGGGAATATATTCGTTCTTAGAAGCACCCTAAACGTGTTTCGCGGGTGAAGGTCACAAAGCAAATATCCATAACGCTGACTTGTGGCTTCTTTATAAACCTCCAAAAACTCCTTACGCTGATTCGGGAACATTTGATTGGCTAATACCCCAATTTGTGACACATCTCTACGTTGCGCGAATAACTAGATATTGTGTATTTAACGACACATCGCGCATGTATCTATTTTTGAAAAATAGATTCTGGTTGATGAAGAATACGCTTATGTTAAGATGGTGGGAGAACACTGTAAATGTCTCGGCAAACGTTTTATCCATTTCCAACATGAGATCGTCAATTACAATGATGTATGCTCATTTCCTTTAACGAATTAACGTCATATACACCTTTGTGGAACAAAATATCATCTTGGTACTCGTTGAACACTGATTGATACGTCGAATAGCACCATATTACTTTATGCACAAATTTTGAGAACATCTCCCCCTTATCTTTAATGATTTTAAGCATAAACACAGTTTTACCACATCCTGTAGGGCCAGATATAATACATGTGGAGGGGCTTGTGAACCTGAATTTTTCTACAGATTCCATCTCTAACACGTCACACCCCTAAGTGGGTCATTTACAAAATATAACAAATTTAAGTGCTGCTCCTTATATTCTTGTTTTTTCTTCCACAGAACCGTGAATGACGACGATGTACAGCCCCCATCATCGATATTACAGATGACCCCGATGACCGTGTAGCTACAGACTCCTCCCCGCTGACGAACCCTCACCAGCGATACCTGTAGCACGCGACAATTCAAAGCGGAAGCATGATGAAGAACCCTCCACGTCAGGTATAAAGCGTGCCAGGATTGCGCCGGTTGTTAGACCCCAGTAATAGAGCCCCAACCCTCTACGTCTTACGACACAACCCCCACAATAGTACCTTCCTCAAATATACCCCTTATTCCTGTTCATTCCGGGTACTTCCTCCACAGCACAGAGCAGCTTCTCGTGCTGTGGAGGAAGGTATAACATTCGAGTTGGTGCGCACCGCTACCCCACCCCTGCCCTGACTAGAAATCGGTACGTGGTCAGGGTTGACCCTGGATCCCTGTATACAACGGTGTGGAATGCGTATTGTGGAGTTTGCCCTTCAGAACCGCGACGAACGTGAAGTCCGGACGAGGTTGTCCTTCAGGTTCGGGTCAGATGACGGGGATGTAGATGATTTTTGGGTAGTAATACCGTTCAGACGCTTTGGCGCTGTAGACATAGAATATATCTTGGGCCGTATAATGCAGCCTCTCAAAGTAGTACAGCCTTCAATATGGACAACTTCATGAGATATTGACAGAGTATTCCGGGTTGCGGGTCATAGTGCCACACCTTATACTCTTTAATTTCAATTCTCCGGTTATTTACAGAAAGCATTTAAACGTCGATCGTGGTTGCGGCTTTAGCAATAGTCTTAGCTCATATGTTCACTGTACTAAATACATCGCAAAATCTGGCTGCCTACGGTTGTGCAGCGTGCCCTAAACTGGCTTCAGATTGTAAGCTTGAGTTTGAGTGTAATATGGGTCCTGAAGAGCTGAGAAGGGTCGAGCAGGAAATGAATGTTCGTATAGTTGTATTTGGAATGGATGATCGTCGTATGTTTTTAAAAGCTGTGTGAGAGATCGTACAAGACCTCTACTTATTTTAGGATTGTCAGGAACATCATATATCCCCATCCGTAATATAAAGACTCTCTACGCTAGTTATGATAAAAGTCGAAAATATGGAAGGCATCATGATTTGTGTAAGGGATGTTTCGAGTTTGCGGATGATATAGTGAAACATTGTAAGGACTGCTACATGGTATGTGAGCAGTGTAAAAGTCCCAAATGTGAAAGTCGTGTAGTTGAAACCGAGAAGAGGGAATGTAATGTGTGTAGACGTACATTTTTCAATAATAAATGCTTTGAGCTCCATAAATCAATTGGCACTTGCAGGAAAATGAGATTGTAATGTGGCATGTTTCATATGATGGATAATTGGGGAATTTCATAAATGCGATGAAATTCACTGTTCTACATGCCATGAAAAATATAAGGCGGATGGGGTGAAGCATGTATGTCATATGAAAGATGCTAAGCCTAAAAATAGCCCTTGTATAACCGTCTACTACGATATAGAAACATACACGAACTCTGAAACCAAAGAGGTTATTCCACATTTACTCTTAAGTCAGACTATCTGTGATGAGTGCATGGATGTCGAGTGTGATGAGTGTCACAAATGTGGTAAACGGACAAACGTTTTTAAAACGCTTGCACACGACAGCTCTGTATTCTATATTGTCAAGTTAGCGGACAAGTTAAAAAAAATGACGGTGTATATTCTTGCTCATAACGGAGGAGTTGCTTGAACACGAGTCATCGGAGATATTTACAGGTGACCTCTTGAAAAGAGGCAACAAACTAATACAAATGCAGATAAGAGGTAATGTTCAGTTTAAAGACACACTGCTGTTCACAACTTGTAAATTAACCAACCTACCCAAGGTCATGTGCGTAGCCGCTGAAGTTTCAAAAGGGTGTTTCCCTTACACATTCCTCACTAACGAAACTTTAAATTACGTAGGACTGCCTCCCCCAAACATTACTTTAACTACACCAGCATGAGTGATAGTGAGCGTGAAGATTTTGACCGCTACTACAGCAGTTTTAATGAAACTATTCCATAGAATATAGCTGATGAATGTGAGCGTTGTTGCGTGAATGATGTGCGCGTGCTTAGAGTATGTTTCCAGGCCTTTAAAAGGATGTACATAGCCCGTTTCAAATGCGATCCGTTGCAAGTCGCAACCACGATCGCCTCAGTATGTTTTACGGTGTTCAAGAATAACATGTCTAAAGACACCTTAGCCGTCATTCACAGAAACAAACCCCGCAGTTATGGGCACAAGGCTATTTACTGGCTGATACACCTTCAGCAACAGACCGGGGTATACATAAAACACGTCAGCAACACGGGGGTACCCATTAAGGTCAATGGTCGTATTTTTTGGGTTGATGGTCTAAGTGAGGATCCAACCACTGGTAAGAAGACTGTGCATTCCTTTAACGGCTGCTGGTAGCATGGATGCCCGGGCCTTGAGTGTGCCGTCACAGGGAACCTCCATGGAAATCCCCCGTCGACAGCCTCGCATGGACTCGCGATCAACTTATAGGCTCCCAGTTCACTCACAAGATCGTGTGGAAACATGATTATGATGCACGGATGGAAACAGATGACCAGTACCGTGAAGAAATAAGGGCCATCAAACGTTCAAATGCGGTGACAGCTTGTTTGGAGGGCGTACAAACCCATTCAAGCTATACTTTCCGCCTACGGAAGGCGTGAAACCCCATTACTACGACTTCTGTTCTTTATATCCCTATATGATGGAGAACAATCCTTACCCTGTAGGTGCGCCTGAAAAACTGGTGGGCCCCACCATGCCAACCATCGAGGAGTTCTCAGCTAACTTGAGTGAGCGCTACTTTGGACTCTCTTTCGTAGACGTGCTCCCCCCTCGCGATTTATGGATGCCGATCTTACCCGTCGTTATAGATCACAAGCTCATCTTTCCCTTGTGCGTGAAGTGCGCAGAAGAGAACAACGGTGATTGTAACCATACAACCAACCAGCGTAAGATCATAGGTGTATATACAAGCCCTGAGCTAGACCTAGCCGTTCGCCATGGGTACATAATATTGAAGATATATGAGGTGTGGAGGTTTCAGAAGCTACCCAACCTTTTCACGCCATATATAAACGCTTTTTTGAAGGATAAGGTAGGAGCATCGGAATATCCGCAAGGAGTTGATACCGAGGATAAAAAAAAACGTCTTATGTTCAGCGTTACCGTGCCCATGAAGGTATACAGCTTAACCGTTCCCAAATTGTTAAGAATCCTGGCAAGCGCTTTAGTGCAAAGTTGTATCTAAACAGTCTTTGGGGGAAATTTGCACTGAATACTGGCAAAGGGAACGTTTATTTGGCACAGAGTTACAGTGAAGTCTGGGATTATGCCAACGCTCCCGATAAAGTGGTTATAGAGATCGTGAATGTAGGTAATACTTACATAATAAAGTACAACATCACCGAACTGGCCATAGATAACTCACGGGTTACAAACATACTTGTAGCCAGCTTTACAACGGCCTTCGCCTGCATCAAGCTTTGGAGACTACTGCATTCTCTTGGGCGGAGGGTGCCCAAGAGATATTCACAGCGAGGGAGGGTGAATACATGCCTGCTATTGGGGAATTCCTCGGAGAGTTAACTGACGAGATCAAAGATGAATATGGTGATGGTGCATACGCTGACTCATTTGTATCAACAGGGCCAAAAACTTATTGGGTACGGGTGAGGGTGGGGGAGGATATGAAATATATCGTGAAGGCTAAGGGTATCACGCTTAACAATGCGAACCGACGAGTCGTTAACTTTGACTCGTTGAAGGATCTAGTGTGCTTTGAAGATGAGGGTCACCATCCACCCTAACTGACTATGGGGACCCACAATTTTCGGGCGCAGAAACTCGGGGGTGTGAAGGAACTTAGGGGCACGAAAGTATCCCGTAACACCTATAGGAAACGTTACCAGGTGCCTGGTACCTATGATTCCGTACCCTTTCGATACCTTAATCGTTTATATATATATATATATATATGTATTGTTAACGATATGTTTATTTATTACGTATATTTGTTTCAATTAGGATTTCATATTTTCTTTTGTATGCGTGCGTGTGTGCAATCCTAAGCTCCGCCCACTGTGAGCTCGGTCATGTGACTCCTGCTACTACCTGGGCATATCTCTACCCCGGCGTGCTCAGTTGACCTGACCTCTGCAAACCCTTGAGCTCAGATATGTATTTTCTCGCGTAGATGAAAAATAGTGATGGATTGGTTTCGGTAAAGTCGGAAGATGTAGTGAATACTGAAAGACTGCCTACTCCTCCTTCCTTTGAGACTTTTAAGGATACATTGAATAGCCCGAGGGAACAAGATTTCCAAATATTCTATGGATATTCTGGCGAGAGTATTGCCGGATTTCGCGGCACAAACGAAGTAATGGACTACGTTGTAGGGCTGAACTGTATAAAAGCGTACATATACCGTGAGATGAAAGAAACAACGCGTGCAGAAGAGAAGCAACGGATATGGATAATGTGTCTTGTTGATGAGTGGTGTGACAGGCGGTATTATGTCATGCTGCATCATACCGAGTACGCGCACCCTGCGGCTGAGAATGTAAATCTTGTCATCATGGACAATCTAAAGTACTTTTACCACTACATTCATATATGTAGTTCGCAGTGAGGTTGTGGCTAAAGGTTTGTTTGAGTTTTTGATAGAATTTAGAGACGAGTATCGATTGCTAAACAAAAAGGAAAAATACGGTAACATGTTTCTCTCAAATAGTGCACCGGTTTGTGAATAAAATGTGTTTAGTTCGTGAAAAGCCCTCTTAGCAAAAATGTCTGGTGCGTATTCTGGGGAGTGGGAGCGATAAAACATTAAAACCGACATTGCTTCATGTGTCGGAAAAATTCTCTAAACGATTGCCCAGTTTAATGGGGTACAAGTATTCACATGACTCATATTGGAACAAACCCGTACACGATTCATCAGTTTATGGTGTGGCTCGCTCCCCCCGTCGAGCCGAGTCGCCCACCAGCGTACCTCACTTCTCCACACCTAAAACACACGAGTTCGAACAAACCCGTACACGTTTCACCCCTGTGACACACTCCTCCACACCTGTTCCCCAAGCTAATCAGCGCGCCGGTTGCTCATAGTCATCTCAGAGCTTGAACCGACTGGACGTGCACTCCTCGAAAAAGATGGAACTTCCTTTGAGAAGCATTCTCAATGCCGAGTACGATGTGTCCGTGAAGAAGTCATTGCCGGTGTTCAGGTGTGAAACCTGTACGTAATGTTATTTATTTAAGTAATGTTATTTATTTACGTAATGTAACGTAATGTTATTTATTTAAGTGTTGAGGAGATGAATAGAGTCTTCGCGATAGTTGAGAAGTGGGGTGAGGACCGTTATAAAATACCTGCAAGTGTAGGTACAAGAACAGAACAGATTAGTAATGCCCCCTCATATGTCGTTGTTTGTACGTTGTGTATAAATAACGATCAGCCATGCATTGATATACGATTGATGTGGAAGAATGCATCTGATAATAACGTTCTTGTCCCTACGCGAAACGGATTCATCCTCGACAGAATGTTTGGAATCGTCGGATTCCGCAAGCTGAAGCCTATATTAGACGCTCGTGTTACGGATATGATTTATTTTGACACTGTTCTCGAATAAGTATACACCGCTCTGATCGACGGATTTATCGAATGTAGGAATGAACAAGGCGAGAATGGTCTAGATCTGGATGCTTATTTAAAAGTTTTAGACTCTTCGAAATATCCTGAACTTTGGTACAAAGGACTTGAGCGATACAGGGCAGAGGTCGCCTACACTGTTCACCCTGAAGAGTTGTACTTCTATCTAATGAGTAGCTGTCGTTACGACTTGGTAGATTATTTCAATTGCCGCTATGCAGAGTGAAGAAGAGTTCACGATTGAAAAGCTCGGGACGGTAAGAAAAAACCCTCGATTAGAAAGGAGTATTTATAAACTTGTATTTAATAATGACATGATGGTTAACGATGCCCTCTTTGTGCGTGCTTTTGAGTGTATTCTAGCTGTTTTTAAAGATAACTTACCAACCGAATGTAAAGTGGGCACAAAAATAGTATTGAACGATATGAAGGACATTTACATCGAGTACACTGTAGGTATCCCTATAACTTCAACGGTGAAATAATATTAAGCTGTATTTACCGCGTAGTGCAAAGCAATAATGATGTGACTGTAGACTCGATTAGGTGCAAGTTTAGTGTTTTAGTTAAACGCAGTAGAACATAAAGTATTTTGACGTATATTTATTTTCAATATATTTAATTATTTAATATAATTTTGTATATATATATATATATATTTCCTGTACTAATATGTTGATGATTATACTCCATCGTTTTGTATATTATTATTTTCAATACATTTAGTTATTTAATATAATATAAGTTTAGTGTTTTAAACGCAGTAGAACATAAAGTATTTTGACGTATATTTATTTTCAATATATTTAATTATTTAATGTAATTGTGTATATATATATATTTCCTGTACTAATATGTTGATGATTATACTCCATCGTTTTGTATATTATTATTTTCAATACATTTAATTATTTAATATAACTGTATATATATATATATATTTCTTCTGTACTGTTATATTGATGGTTATACTCCATCGTTTTGTATATTATTATTTCTTGATTATATATATATTCCTCGTTCGTATTTCTTATGCTATTATTATTTTTTATTTTATTTTTTGATCATATGCGCCTCGGTGGTGTAGTGGTTAGCGTCGCTGACTACGAATCCATCGGCCCCGGGTTCGAGATCCGGTGAAGGCAGCCGGCATGCAGCAAAACCCAGCTGTTAGTCCTTCTACACAATAAAGAAAGTGGTTGGTAGATAAAGCGGTACAGTGGGTGGCTTAGACTCTGGGCTGCTGGTGGCGCGTGGTTCGGATTCCACGTTAAACTGTAGGTCTAAGGTGGAGTGAAAAGCTTGACCTTCGTCAGAATGAACAATTCGGGCGGAAGCTAACCAAAGGTTATATATATATATATATATATATATATATCCATCGTTTGATTGTATATTTATTTTCTATATATTTCGTGAAATTGATTCCAATAATTCGTCTAAATAAGCAGAATGATGTAATGGTGTTTTATTTAATTCTTTTGGTTGTAAACGATATTATTATTTAATTATACCAAATGGCTGCCTTCTAAAACGACTGACGGATTTCTAAGCCAACTCTCAAAAATATCTGAATTGCGCAATATGCCAGCTGAAAAGCTGATATATACACCTGTCTTCTACGTTAACTGGCGGGTTAAGCCAACTGACGGGTTAAACCAACTGGCGGATTAAGCCAACTGGCGGAAAGTCATCTGTCAAAAATATATGCTTTAATTAAATAAATAGCGCAATCTGGCAACTCAACCCTAATAATGTACACCTGAACAAGCCATTTATGCCTGCTAAGAAGCCTTCTAAGCCAACTGGCTGATTAGGATCTTATAAAACAGCGGGCGCTCGGATGAACTCTCAATATGCGCTTGGTAGGAGCCAGGCGAACACTCCTCTCTCCTTCTTCTTTCTCTCTTAGGTTAGGTATACCCCTTTGGGGGGTGAGGCCCCCCTTTCTCCCCAAAGACCCTCTCTTAGGTTAGGTATACCCTTTTCGTGGGTGAGGCTGTCCCATCTTCTCCCCCAAAGAGGTTAGGTGGTCTCCCTTTCATTGCAGCTTGGGGGATAACCCCTCCCCTTGTTACATAACCTCTTGCAACATTGGTCAATATTTGCAATTGCATTGCACTCTAACATTTTGCGGTCATACTACTAAGGCTAACTAACGAAAATATCACGACTTAACCTAACCAATCGTTAGGGCAACTGTATGCCCTTGAAAATTGGTTAGGTTGAGTCGTGATATTTTCGTTAGTTAGCCTTATAAAGCTAACTAAAGAAGGCTGTGGGCCCTGATCTTCAGGTGATCCCAGATCTCTGCAAGGTATCGTTTTCCACTTGATCGAGACCGAGAAGGAAACCTTATTAAAACTCTTTGTTCAATACTAACTTATAAACATGAGAAATTCTATCCGAAAAACTTCGCTGTTTAGCAAACCATTCAAAACCAGACAATATATACATAATAATTATGTACTCAATCTGATTTAAAAAATTTTAAAGTATTAATAACGATCCTGACCTCGTAATTATGAGATCTAGCTATACAAATTTTGATAAATCGTTTGAAAATATAACTCATTTTTTAGGTTTCACAGAAAAATATTAAGGTAATTAATGTAAACTTTCACCTGATTTTTGTTTTAGATAGCTTGATTCTTAATTTTATTAAATTTTATTTTCTATTTCAAAACAGTTACTAATAAAGCGTTCGAATTAATTTTATTTGAGTTTTATGTTTTATTTTAATTTTAATTATGTTACCGAATTTTATATAAAAATTTATTTCAACACTAATCAATTCGGACTAATTAAATACTGCTCGTTTGATCACTTTGTATGCTTTAGTTCTAAAGGTAAAGTTACTGATGAGGATCTCGAAACGTTTAGGGCTATATGATAAATAAAGAATAATATTCTTTATCCTTTAGACTTTATTTAAGACTCAAATGCCTGACTGAGGTACAAGTCAGGGGTATATACAGGGTGAATAAAAAGTTTACATACCTACACACACACAAATATATATATATATATATATATATATATAAACACACACAGAGTGTATATGTATATATATATTTTGTAACGTAAAATGAGGTGGTTTATTACTTTGTATTTTATTTATTTATGGTATTAATTATACCTTTATTTTAAACCTGTTGTCATTTAAACCACATCATTCGTTTTTAACCCAAGTTTTTATATATCACTCATTATATATATGGTTATTTCTCTGTTAATTCGTGTAGGGGGGTAATTATAAACCTTTTACAAAAATAATATATTCGTCAAAGATCTTATTAAGCCAATTACAATATAACAATGAAATTGATGAATATTTGTTTTTAGAAATGACACTTGAGACATTGATTCTTACTTCAAGAATTTGATAGTTAGAATTAACATAAGCCAGTCAAGATATGACGGTTGCCAAATTTTTTGGCATGGAATCAATTACCATGAAAAAGAAAGACACTTACTCATCACACAATTAATTAAAATGCATAAACCCTTTAAATTTGACTGTTAGACAATTTTAATCTACAATTGGTAGTTATTTAACTGAATTCAGCTGTATTGTAATATGCCAGATCATTTAAAATGAATAAACGCCTACGTACTATAATTTTTGAATTGACTTAATTTTTTTAGACATCAATTTGTTCTCTACCCTGCTTTCTACCGTATCGTGTACATAATACTGTTTCATAGAATTATTTGAATCCTATCTGGTTATTTGACCATTCCAATTATAATGTTTAATGCATACCTTAGTTACATTTGTTTACCTACTTCCTTTTGACAGTGGTAGTTTATGCTCTTGAAAATTTATACATTATAAGTTTAGAGTGTTCACCGACTCTAACAAAATATACGGAGTCTCCGTTTTCTAACGGTGAATCAAGGACACACTAATTTCGAGCGTTTTCCGACCCGAACAGAATATACGGAGTGTCCGTTTTCTTCCTCCGGAATTTGGTAGGGTAGACTATTTTTGGGAGTCTTTTAAACCGACGTGAATTTTTCGTTCACTTTCTTTAGCCCGCACGTTCGCTTTAAGAGTGATTTATGCGTTAGGTCTGTTTTCTATACTCTTGTAGGGAAGACCGTTTTAGCTTGGCAAGTGATTTACTCAAAATTGGAAGAACAATTTCATTCCTAAGTACCACAAGATTTTAAACTTATTGTTACGGCACAATATGTATATTTATATATACTGGAGCAAACTTTCATTAAGAACTAGTTAATGTTCTTATTTAAATTTAACACAGGTTTGGTGAGGGTGAACTTTATTGTTTCACGTTCTTAAATGCACTGATCTCTATGTGTTTTTCAGCCCATGCCCCTGTTGTCATTGCTGTCGGGCGTAAGATTCTTTATATACCCAAATAAGATTCTCTTTTGATTAATTTCATTTGTAAGAATTATTAACCTTTTAGAAGGTATAATTTTACATGCCATTAAACTTGTTAATGATGTAACAATATAATTTTAGCGGAGTTTACCCATTTTATACAAAAATGAACGTTAGATTTTATAACATTCTTTCTTTCTTTCGAGTGACCACGGAAGTCCACATGTGTGAATGGCTACATTTCGTTTGAAAATGTAATTTTTATATTAATTATTTTCCTAGTTTCGGGGTAACCTATATGTGGTTTTTTAATCCGAACTTATTCAGAATTAAATAAACAATTGAATTCATGTCGTTTCCCCTAAATTACGCGAGTATTTAACCTGCATGTTTTAAATTCCATGTACTTAAGAATTTCCAAATTGCTTCGTTTACACCCGCATCTACATGAAAATGTCCCACCACTTTGACAAACAAATGAATTCTTTATTGAGCTTCGCTTAGCTTTCCGTTTTGGTATTTATACATACAATTCAGTCTGCTTGCATGATCAATTCATTTGTGGTTTAATTTATAACCAGTAATTAATTAACCTTATATTATTCCCATACATGACAATATATATATATATATATATATATTCTTTATATGGACTACGTCGTGGCCAATGTCGTAACACCGCTTCCCGGAGATCAGCGAAGTTAAGCGACATTGGGTCTGGATAGTAGTTGGATGGGAGACCGTTCTCCGCGCCCAGATTATGCAGCGACCCGTGGTTCGGATCCCACGTAAAGCTGTAGGTCCCCTCCGTCATATGACCTTAGATGTTGCGAAGGAGGTTAAACAACTCCAATTAAAAAATATATATATATATATATTCTTTATATCTGCTTATAGTTCTTTGGACGGCCCCTTTTGAAACTTTACAAAAATGTGAAACCTATAAGAACGGTCAAAAACAGTTACTAGATGCAGAAATTAAATTTAAGAAAAGGCTCAGTAATGAATATATATATATATATATATATACAGTATATATATATATACAGTGGCGTTCAAAAGTCTGCGTTCACCTTATAATCACCCAATTTATTGTAAATTGTACAAAAATATATGATAATTATAACAAAATTTGATTTTTCATTGTTACATTATTTGCTTCTAAATGTAACTATTATAAATTAGTAAAGAAATTAACAATTTAATGGCATAATCTTATTAATAATCGGTATGACCTCCTTTTGCTTTAATGACAGCTTCCACTCTGTGAGGCATACATTCGACAAGTTTCTGTATAACATCTTGTGCTATGCCGTTCCAGCATTCTTCTATATTCTCCCAGAGAGAATCAAGAGAAGTTATATTCTTTTTAGCTTTCAGACTCTTCAAATGGTCCCAAAGACGCTCTATTGGATTGAGATCAGGACTTTGTGGAGGAAACTTCATAATTTGTAGAACATCTTCATCTTTTTTCTTGTTGAGATAGTTCATGCAAAGGTTAGAAGTGTGCTTTGGGTCGTTATCCTGCGGGAAAAAGAATCCTTGACCACAAAGCTTCAATCCTGATGGTATTGCATTGTCTCATTAGTGGTACTTCTCTTTTGTGAGAGTGTAAGTGATTCTGTGAAGATCTCCAACTCCAGAATAACTGAAACAACCCCAAACTTGAATGTTGCCTACACCATGTTTTACTGAATGTTTTATGCAGAGATCTATCAGTTTTTCGTTGGTTGTACGTCTAACATAACCTCTTCAATGAGACCCAAAAAATTCCACTTTTGATTCATCAGTAAAAAGAACTTTTTCCAGTAGTCTACAGTAAAATTTCGATATTCTCTTGCCTATTCCAATCTTTTAGCCTTATTTTGTTTCCTCAGTAGTGATTTGGACACAGCAACTCTGCCATGGAGACAGACCAGCTTTTATAAGTCTTCTTTTTATAGTACTTGTACTTATTGGAGAGTCCCGTTGTTCATTCAACTGTGCCTGAATCTGTGTAGCTGTGGCTTTTCTGTCACGCAGTGATGTAATCTTGATGTAATGATCCTCAGAATCAGTAGTTACTTTAGGTCTGCCAGATCTTGTCTTTGAAGAGCACGATCCAGATTCTTTATATCTGCTTATAGTTCTTTGAACGGCCCCATTTGAAACGTTAATTTTTGCCGAGATCTGGCGTTGTGACATTCCCTCTCTTGAAAGGGCAACTATTTGTTTTCTCTGGGATAAACTTAGTTCTTTAGACATTTCAATTACTGCCTGTAAAGAGAGAATAGAGAAAATGATTAATTATTTTTTAATCAAATTGCTACAATGTCATTGACTAATTGGTTTTATCAGTTATAATAGACCAGTTTTTAAAATTACTGTATGAATACACTATTTTGAGGATTAATAACATTTGGCTATGGTTTGTCACCAATGCCTGGGTTAAAATCGGTTATTATACTGCAGAGAAAAAAAGTCACAGGACCAAAAAGGACCATTTTCATTAACGTGTCCTGTCTTATGAAATAAATGGTACATTACTTACACATGTAGTAGAATATATGAAATACCATTTCTTGTAAAAGAAAACACCTTAATTTTGCAGACATACTTTTTCAAAGTTGCATTATTTTCTAGAAATTGTCTAAAACTAAGGTGGAAACAGACTTTTGAAAGCCACTGTATATATACCTTTCCATTCAACCTTTCAAAGGTTCCGTGCGATGATTCCTCATTTCACGAAGGTCAAGCTTGTCGCCACTCCTCTCGAGTTGGCCTAGTAAAGTAGTGAGTTGGTTTTTTGTACTCTCCACCTCACTTAGCCAGGTACGCTCGGCTCATCGGGGATTTTTCGGAGCCAGGCGTCTAATCTCCTTTTGAAGATATCCACTGCAACACTATTTGTGTTCCTTAGGTCTTTGGGCAGCTGATTAAACAGTTTTGGTCCTCTCGCAACAAAACTATTTTCTTTCAAAGTTAAGGATGTTACCTGTCTCGCCTTTAATTTGGAAACACGACACAGTCTTCCTTTTCTACTTTCCACCGTTGTTTGTGGATTAAGAGTAAGGACGAGTTTCTCTATTATTTTCCAAGTGTAAATGATGGTGTATCTCTCTCTTCTCATTTCCAGTGAACATAGGTTTAGTTCGCATAACTTTTTCCAGTAATTTAGTTCTTTGCACCCCTTGATCTTGGCTGTGAAACTTCTCTGAATCCCTTCTAGCTGTCTAATGTCTTCTTTTTTATATGGAGGTGTTAGGACCGAGCAGTATTCCAATTTGGGTATGATCAGTGTTTTCAGTAGAGGAATCATTATATTCCTATCCCTTCGTTTAAAGGTTCTCAGTATTTGCCCAGTTATTCTCTTTGCTCTGTTTATTGCTATCTTATTTTGTGTTTCAAATTTCGCATCATCAGTCATTACAACCCCTAAATCTTTTGCTATATATATATATATATATACCTTTCAGCCTTTCAAATGTTCCGTGCGATGATTCCTCATTTCACGAACGTTAAGCATGTTGCCTCTCCTCTTGAGTTGGCCTGGTGAAGTAGAGAGATGGTCTCTTGTGCTCTCCACCCCATATAGCTAGGTACTTCCGGCACATCTGGAATTGTTCTGAGCCAGACGTCTAGTCTCTTTTGAAAATATCCACCGCTACACCACTTGTGTTCCTTAGTTCCTTGGGCAGCTGGTTGAACAGTCTTGGTTCTCTCACAACAAGATTATTTTGCTTCAGGGTTGAGGATATTCCCTTTAATTTGAGAACACGACACATTCTTCTTCTTTCTACTTTCCACCGTTGTTTGAGTGGTTATAGGGTTTAAAGTAAGCTTAGGGGCTAGTTCCTCCATTATTTTCCCAGTGTAAATCATGGTGTACCTCTCTCTTTTTCTTTCCAGAGAATATACAGTAAGTTTAATTCAGGTAACCTTTACCAGTAATTTAGTTCTTTGCATCCATTGATCTTGGATGTGAAGCTTCTCTGAATCCATTCTAGATGACTAATGTCTTCTTTTTTATATGGGGATGTTAAGACCGAACAGTATTCCAACTTAGGTATAATCAGTATTTTCAATAGAGGAATCATTGTTTTTGCTCTGTTTGCTGCTATTTTATTTTGTTTCAAATTTCGCGCGATCAATTGTTACAACACTTATATCTTTTGCTTTAGAATTTCTCTGAATTTCCTGTCCATTTAGGGCATAGTATTCCATGGATTTCAGGTCCTCCTTTCTTTCGTACCTTAATAGTTGAAAGTTTTCAATGTTAAATTTCATATTATTGCCTTCAGACCAATTGTAGATTCTGTTCATGTTTTCGCAGAGATCCTACATCTTCTGGGTTTCTTATTTTTCAACTAATTTTTTTCATCGGCAAAGGATGTTACTGTGCTGTCTCTGGTAACTTCCTCATCTATATCAGTTAACATGATTATAAAAAGTAATAGAGCTAATACTGTCCCTTGTGGTACTGAGCTAAGGACCTCTGACTCTGATGAAGATATTCCTTGAACTGTAACGACTTGCTGCCGTTATTATACCCATTTTCCTACGTTTTCTGTTATTCCCATATACTTCAGTTTATGTGCTATGATTCCATGGTCACACTTGTCGAACTTCTTGGCAAACTCTGTGTATGTTACATCATAGTTTTCATTACTTTCAAGTGCATCAATAATGTTGTTGTAGTGTTCCATTAGTTGTGATAGGCATGATCTTCCTGACCGGAATCCATGTTGGTTGTCATTTAATTTTTTCCGAGTTGAGTTTGGTAAAGTCATAGATTTTTCTTTAACTATTCGTTCAAATATTTTGGTGAGATGAGATGTAAACGACACTGGATTGTGGTTTTTGTCCTCGGATCGAGCTCCTTCTTTATACTCGTATATTGGAACTATGTTTGCTCTCTTCAGAATGCTCGGTATTTTTTCCGTGTCTAGTGATCGTCTCCATATCCAATATAGGGGCTTAGCGATTTCATTCTTGCAGTTTTTAATCAGTGTGGCATTCCATTTGTCAGGGCCTTCCGCCGAGTGTGCTTTTAGTTTACCAATAGCTTGTGTATATTATCTGCTGTATATTTCGAAGTCCGCTAACCTTTCCCCTTGCATGTCTTTCTCAAAGAACACACACACACACACACATATATATATATTATATATATATATATATATATATGATGAATAAAACCACGAAGGAAAGGAAACACAGAATGGTGCTCAAGCGCTTTCGTCTAATGACATCCTCAGGAACACTAAAGTACATAAATAGTTACAGCCTATATATAGATTACAGAAAAAAAAATATACATACATATATATATATATATATGCACTAAAATCTATCGATTTTTAGCACAAGATTAAATGAATTGTTTCCAACCAATGTAAAAAAAAAAAAAAAAAAAAAAAAAAAAAAAAAAAATACTGGAAATCTGCCCGGTTTTAGCACTCTGCTCTTTTGTATATAAAAATTGAAAAATTATCGATTTTTAGCACAAGATTAATGAATTGTTTCCAACCAATGTTATAGATAAAAAAAAATATATACAAATTTATACTGGAAATCTACCCGGTTTAGCCTCTGCCCTCTTTGTATATAAAAATTGAAAATAAAAGTTATTAGGGTGGCATACAAGTTTACCAAAGATTTAGCGTTCTACCCTTCTTATCTAAATCTGTTCTGAAGGAATTCAAAACAACAGGATCGAGTTGAAAAAGACCTTTGCTTATGTTGAAGGTATTTGACAGTTGGATAATGGCAGACTCAAGAATATTCTATTAACAATGTTGCTAGAGTGAAATAAAACTGAAGCATTATTCCAATCAATACAGTGGGATAACTCTGACAAATGGACAAAAAGGGCACTGGACAACTGTCCTGTTCTACGGAATATTGATGCTGTTTTATACGTGTGTGCAAATCCTTTCCCGTCTGACCTATGTAAAAGGAATCACATTGTTTACAACCAATTTTATAGATAATGCCTGAATTATTGGTATGGCTATTTTTTTACTATGATATTTTTCACAATATTGTTATATGAAAATACTACATTATATCCAAAAGTTTAAGTACATTAGCAATGCCTAAAAAGCCCGGAAAATGGAAGTACTAAACTATTTTTTGACAAAGTACGAGTGTTATTATTGACACGATAGAAAGTTCGTTTTGCCTTGTTGAGACAAGATTCCATAAACGCAGATGGATAACACAGATCACTTCCAATACCGTTGATTTTTTCTAATTCGGCATCGATTTATTCCGACTGGCGATCCTAAGGGCGCGGAGAAACATTGAAGAAAAATAACCTTCTTAGTGGGGGTGTCATGTCCCGAGTAAAGTGTACGTAGGACAAACTGTTTGTTTTTTCCGATAGATACTAAACTTAAAACCTGGGCTTTCCTATGTACACGCACATCCAAAAACGGGATGAGTTGTCTTGTTCCAATTCTAAAGTAAACTTAATGGAGGGGACTTGATCATTTACTAAAGGAGGAAGTTATCCAGATCACGATTCATGGGCCAGATACACAAAAATATCGTCGACGTACCGCAACCAAGGATGCCAACCCCCAGGATTCTCGGAATGTAAGTAATTTCGAAAACTCCATGTAAATATTGGAGAGGAGGGCGACAAGGGGTTGCCATGGCCATCCCAAAAACTTGTTGATAATACTCGTTATTGAAAGTGAATTTACAGTCTTTGATGCAAAGCTTAATAAGTTCCAAAACAATGTGTGAAGGTAGTGGCAGTCATACTTATGTAATTCTTGGGAGAGAAAGTCAAGCATATCGTCAATCGGCACTTTGTAAACAATGAACAAACGTCAAAACTGATCAATCTATCGTTAGTTTCAGTAAGTGCATTATTCAATTTTTCAGTAAGATCCATGAATTTTTTACATGTGAATCAGAGATAGTTCCGAGAATGGGGACAAGACTTTGACAAGCCATTTGGAGAGTTTATAAGTAACAGAGCCCACCGAGCTAATAATAGGGCGCATAGGGTTGCCAGGTTCGTGGGTTTTAATAAGACCGTAAAGGTAGGGCAGAGAAGGTGAAGTAGACATGAAAGCGGAATTAAGTCCTTATGATCTTGAGAATGCGTTTCAAGCCACTATTAAATGATTTGATGACGTCATCCTGCGGGTTCTTCTAAGTTTGCTGTATGTGGCGGGTCCTGGAGAAGCTAGTTCATCTTTCTGATGTAGTCCCACTTTGTCCATAATAACTATGTGTTAGCCTTGTCTGCTTTAGTAATATGGAGCTCCCCATCTTTTTTAATTGTGAGAGGCTATTGCGAAACGTTTAAGGAAAGTTATCTTCGTAATTACTATTCGCCACACTATAACAAGGCCTTTAACTATGTTAACAAATACTGAGGGAGATTACACTGTTTTTCAAAACGCGAGACTGTAACAATTTGTAAAGCCGAAAGTTTTTAACAATAAAAAAGAACATACCATATCCAAGGGCACTTTTTGCATCGTCACTAATGTTTTTCGAAGAAAGGTTCAAAACACACTTTGAGCTTGCTTTTTTACTCCACTGACTATTTCGAATGAGACTTTTAATTTTTCGATCCAAAATGTTACGAAGTGAAGAAGTTCTCCGACGCAACTCGTTGTAAATTTCATCAAACAAAGGTTGGATCCACGGTTGGGGAATAACGTTACAAAATTATGTTTGGCGATTTTAAATTTTGAAGGCGGACCACTCATTTTGTCTGGTGACTTCAATATGTTTCTTTAAAATTAATCTGCTGAAGTTGTTGAACGGATGGTCGTCAATTTGTCTGAGGCGAATCGGAAGCAGGGATTTGGGAATAATGCACGTACTGAAACTAACGATAGATTGATCAGTTTTGACGTTTGTTCATTGTTTACAAAAGTGCCGATTGACGATATGCTTGACTTTCTCTCCCAAGAATTACATAAGTATGACTTGCCACTACCTTCACACATTGTTTTGGAACTTATTAAGCTTTGCATCAAAGACTGTAAATTCACTTTCAATAACGAGTATTATCAACAAGTTTTTGGGATGGCCATGGGCAACCCCTTGTCGCCCCTCCTCTCCAATATTTATATGGAGTTTTTCGAAATTACTTACATTCCGAGAATCCTGGGGGTTGGCATCCCTTGGTTGCGGTACGTCGACGATATTTTGTGTATCTGGCCCATGAATCGTGATCTGGATAACTTCCTCCTTTAGTTAAATGATCAAGTCCCCTCCATAAGTTTACTTTAGAAGTGGAACAAGACAATTCAATCCCATTTTTGGATGTGCGTGTACATAGGGAAAGCCCAGGTTTTAAGTTTAGTATCTATCGGAAAAAACAAACAATTTGTCCTACGTACACTTTTACTCGGGACATGACACCCCCACTAAAAAGGCCATTTTTTCTTCAATGTTTCTCCGCGCCCTTAGGATCGCCAGTCCGGAATACATCGATGCCGAATTTGAAAAAATCAACGGTATTGGAAGTGATCTGTGTTATCCATCTGCGTTTATGGAATCTTGTCTCAACAAGGCAAAACGAACTTTCTATCGTGTCAATAATAACACTCGTACTTTGTCAAAAAATAGTTTAGTACTTCCATTTTTCCAGGGCTTTTTAGGCATTGCTAATGTACTTAAACTTTTGGATATTAATGTAGTATTTTCATATAACAATATTGTGAAAAATATCATAGTAAAAAATAGCCCTACCAATAATTCAGGCATTATCTATAAAATTGGTTGTAAACAATGTGATTCCTTTTACATAGGTCAGACGGGAAAGGATTTGCACACACGTATAAAACAGCATCAATATTCCGTTAGAACAGGACAGTTGTCCAGTGCCCTTGTTGTCCATTTGTCAGAGTTATCCCACTGTATTGATTGGAATAATGCTTCAGTTTTATTTCACTCTAGCAACATTGTTAATAGAAATATTCTTGAGTCTGCCATTATCCAACTTTCAAATACCTTCAACATAAGCAAAGGTATTTCTCAACTCGATCCTGTTGTTTCGAATTCCTTCAAAACAGATTTAGATAAGAAGGGTAGAACGCTAAATCTTTGGTAAACTTGTATGCCACCCTAATAACTTTTATTTTTCAATTTTTATATACAAAGAGGGCAGAGTGCTAAAACCCGGGTAGATTTCCAGTATAAATTTGTATATATATATTTTTTTTCTATAACATTGGTTGGAAACAATTCATTTAATCTTGTGCTAAAAATCGATAATTTTTCAATTTTTATATACAAAAAGAGCAGAGTGCTAAAACCCGGGCAGATTTCCAGTATAAAATTTGTATTTTTTTTTTTTTTTTTTTTTACATTGGTTGGAAACAATTCATTTAATCTTGTGCTAAAAATCGATAGTTTTTCCTTATAAATTTGTGTGCCCCTCCCACAATCCTTTAATTTTGTTTCTCCGTTTATTGTATATATATATATTTTTTTTTCTGTAATCTATATATAGGCTGTAACTCTTTATGTACTTCAGTGTTCCTGAGGATGTCATTAGACGAAAGCGCTTGAGCACCATTCTGTGTTTCCTTTCCTTCGTGGTTTTATTCATCATAAATATTTTTCACGTGTTACATTCGTGAAATAATTTCACATATATATGTATACCGTATATACAAAGGTGGAGTGTCAAGCATGACCTTCGTCAGAATAAACAATTCGGGCAGAAACCAAACCAAGGTTAACCAAGGTTATGCGCCTCGGTGGTGTAGTGGTTAGCATCGCTGACTACGAATCCATCGACCCCGAGATCGAGACCGGAGAACGGCAGGCGGCGCGTAGCAAAACGTAGCTGTTCATCTTTCCGCACAATAAAAATAGGCTGGTAGATAAATGGGTACCCTGAGTAGCCTAGTGGCTGAGATGCTGATCGGGAGGTCGTAAGATCGAGTCCGGGCGAGGACTTTGTAATTTATTACCGCCCGTGGTGGGGCGGATTCCACGTTAAACTGTAGGTCTAAGGTGGAGTGAAAAGCTTAACCTTCGTCAAAATGAACAATTCGGGATGAACTAAAACGAAGGTTTATATATATATATATATATATATATATATATATATATATATATATATATATATATATATAAGCCCTAGTATTTGATGGTTAAGAGAAAATGCACATACAAAAGTTAAACAACTTCACAGCTTTTGATAAAAATTACTCTTTATATTGATATTAATGTGCCAGCAGTTGTGGAGATAAATTACAAAGTAAATACAAATTATATAAATAGTATTACATAGAGAGAAATGAAAGGAGACAACAGTTTACAGTTTCAAACCCACTGCAACGTTACAACTCTCATCTTCAATGACTTCCACTATTCACAAAATTTCGTCTTATATTTATTATTTATAAGGAAAAGGTTTGGGAATACACACACACACACACACACACACACATATATATATATATATATATATATATATATATATATATATATATGGGATGAATTTCACAATAAAACACGTGAAATGAATGAATGCTGCAAACCCACAAGGAAAAAGAAAAACGATTCCAAGGCCTTTCGTGTATTCAGAGCTACACCTCGTCAGGGAATGAAGATAAAAGGCGAGATGCCCATAGATATATACAACGTACAGGAAAAACAAAACAATTACCACATACTTAACAAGGGTTAATGAGAGGCAAAATAAATTTTAACATGATATTGTCAATTTTATACATTCCCGCACTGTTATTGAAATTGTTTTTAAAATGAATAAATGCACATTATAGAATATTTCTTTCTATTATATCTCTGTTTTTAACAAGCGCTTTAGAACTATCCCACTTGATGCTATGTTTACATCTATACATATGGTTAAATAAAGCATTGGAATTATTAGCTGTTCTACAAGCATATTTATGCTCTTTTACCCTAATATCTAACGTTTTACCGGTTTGGCCTATATATACTGAGTTACATTGTGTACATCCGATCGAATACACACAACCAACAACATTATCAGGGCTATTCTTTATTAAGCGTGATTTAACAGTATTATTATACTTAAAGATTACATTAATGCCAATTGCTTTAAGTAAAGTTGGAAGGTATTGAAAATTAACATGGTAAGATAGGCTAAGGATATTTTTACGCTGAAATTCCTTTACAATTACATTATTATAATACCTATTCTTGGATTTCTAAAGAGAGTTATCTAAAAATGAAATAGGATAACATAATTTTGTACCAATATTCATGATATTGCATAACTCGGAATCTAAAAAATCAGGACTGACAACTCTCAATGCTCGAAGAAACATAGCAGAGAAAATAGAGGATTTAATCGAAGGATGATGGTCAGAATAAAAATGCACATAAGAGTTATTATTAGTAGGCTTACGGTAGACTTCATATTTGAACTGATTAGAGCATCTCCAAATTTTTAGATCAAGAAAAGATAGGCTTCCATCATTTTCCTTTTCAACTGTGAACTTAATAGATGGGACTAAATTGTTGAGCCTACCAAGAAATAAGTCAACATCCAAATAGAGACCCATTGGAGGATGTTAATAAAATGTTTAACAGAAAATTAAGAGAAATATTAAAAAATAACTATAATGGGCTTTCACAGCAGTTTCTTAGTATGAATCCGTCACTACCATATCTGTACGGCTTATTAAAAACACACAAAGTTAATAATCCCATGAGGCCTATTGTTAGCTCGGTGGGCTCCGTAAACTATAAGCTATCAAAATGGTTAGTTAGTTTATTAACGCCGTTAGTTGGCTCTATTTCTGAGTCACATACTGTAAATAGCATGGATTTTATTGACAAACTGAAGTTCCCTAATGACCCTAATTTCAAATTGGTAAGCTTCGATGTATGCTCGCTATTCACAAAAGTCCTTGTTGATGACCTACTTGATTTTTTAAAAGATAAGATCACTGAATATTCTTTCCCTGTTCAACACAACACTCTTATTAAGTTAATTAAGCTTTGTGTCAAAGATCGTAAATTTCAGTTTGAAAATAAGTTTTATGCTATGTCGTTTGGATTGGCTATGGGAAATCCCCTTTCACCTGTACTAGCTAATTTATATATGGAAATTTTTGAAAGTAGAATTTTGTCTACGATTGTTAATTTTAACCTGGTTTGGTACAGGTATATAGATGATATTTTATGCCTTTGGCCTAATAATTTGGATGTTGACTTATTTCTTGGTAGGCTCAACAATTTAGGGTGCTACTGTAGTATGCGGTCTACCTACGATTCGGCGGTCTTCCTTTTAATTATACCTTCTTATCTTGTTTACTAATTGTTTGTTTACATCCCATTGTCAATCGCCCTTGACGATTGGTTAGGTTTAGTCATGATATTTTCGTTAGTTTTAACGAAAATATCATGATTAAACCTAACCAATCGTAGGTAGACCGCATACTACAGTAGCACCCAATTTAGTCCCATCTATTAAGTTCACAGTTGAAAAAGAAAATGATGGAAGCCTATCTTTTCTTGATCTAAAAATTTGGAGATGCTCTAATCAGTTCAAATATGAAGTCTACCGTAAGCCTACTAATAATAACTCTTATGTGCATTTTTATTCTGACCATCATCCTTCGATTAAATCCTCTATTTTCTCTGCTATGTTTCTTCGAGCATTGAGAGTTGTCAGTCCTGAATTTTTAGATTCCGAGTTATGCAATATCATGAATATTGGTACTAAATTATGTTATCCTATTTCATTTTTAGATAACTGTCTTTAGAAAGCCAAGAATAGGTATTATAATAATGTAAGTGTAAAGGAATTTCAGCGTAAAAATATCCTTAGCCTACCTTACCATGTTAATTTTCAATACCTTCCAACTTTACTTAAAGCAATTGGCATTAATGTAATCTTTAAGTATAATAATACTGTTAAATCACGCCTAATAAAGAATAGCCCTGATAATGTTGTTGGTTGTGTGTATTCGATCGGATGTACACAATGTAACTCAGTATATATAGGCCAAACCGGTAAAACGTTAGATATTAGGGTAAAAGAGCATAAATATGCTTGTAGAACAGCTAATAATTCCAATGCTTTATTTAACCATATGTATAGATGTAACCATAGCATGAAGTGGGATAGTTCTAAAGCGCTTGTTAAAAACAGAGATATAATAGAAAGAAATATTCTATAATGTGCATTTATTCATTTTAAAAACAATTTCAATAACAGTGCGGGAATGTATAAAATTGACAATATCATGTTAAAATTTCTTTTGCCTCTCATTAACCCTTGTTAAGTATGTGGTAATTGTTTTGTTTTTCCTGTACGTTGTATATATCTATGGGCATCTCGCCTTTTATCTTCATTCCCTGACGAGGTGTGGCTCTGAATACACGAAAGGCCTTGGAATCGTTTTTCTTTTTCCTTGTGGGTTTGCAGCATACATATATATATATATATATATATATATATATATATATGTGTGTGTGTGTGTGTGTGTGTGTGAGTGTGTGTGTGTGTGTGTGTGTGTTTTGTGTGGAACGGTTCAGAATCAAAATCTGCTTATTTCACACAGTTAAGTCACAAATTATGCCAGAAACGTGTTATTCGACTGTTCTTTGCATTACATATTAAAGCAGGCAAGTAGTTTAGCTAAAATTCACACACACACACATATGGCTAAGGTTAAGAATAGTGGACAATTTTTCTGCCTTATTTAAAAAAAAAAAATGGCTTAGTTGACTTTTAATAGCGCATACAACTACATGTGTTTTTTTATAGGTAGGTTAAGTTAGGGTAATTAATTACTTTAGAAATTTTGCTTTCCCATGCTAAACATGGGACTAGTTCGTGTAGCGTATACTTATATATTTGGGCGATTAATTATAGTAGCTGCAATCCATATTGGACTCAAATAAATCGCCCAACAGAGCATACAACCATATGCAAGTGTTTCTTTTGTAAGTTAAGTTAGGTTAGATTTATTTGGAGCCCATTATGGATTTCGGCTAATATAATTAGTTACCCAAATATCCTAATATCTAAGTAGGCTTTACCAAGTTACGACTTGGAACGCATATCCACCACGTTTAAATCAGTTTACGGTAAGGTTCATTATTTAATAAATTTTAGTGGCAAAATAGTCTCTTCTTACAACTGGTGTTCTGAACGCTATACCAATTAGTTCCATATTTAACTATTATTTATAGATTTATTTACAGTTTCTATTTAATAAAACCACTTATTCATGGCATTAAAGGCTATTTCGAATTTATTGCTAATTTTATTTCTTTAAAATAAAACAAAACAATTGGGAGACTTTAATGCCGATGTGGAATCAGAATTTTTTGTAGAACTGAGTACCATGTGGAGTCTGCTAAATTAAGTATAAGTGATGTAGAATTTTTAGGTATGAAAAGGATTAATTTCACGTACGTCAGCGATCATAACGAAAACTTTCTGATTAATAAAACGACCAAGCAATTAAAAAATGTGTATAAATGGATGTGTGCTAAACTTTTATTGAACTTGACAAAGTCATCTTATATGATTATTACCACAAAACATATTAATACAAACTGCCAAATAAAAATTGCAAGTACTATTCTTGCAAGAGTGAATGAGGTTAAAATACTTGGCATTAATTTAGAAGAAAAACTAAATTTCAGTTGTCATGTACATATCAAATCCAAACTATCAAGATTTATCTTCATCTTATTTAAACTGAAAAGACCCTTCCTCAAAACGCTCTTCTCACCCTATTTTAGTCCTTCATCCATCCACATGTATTATATTGCATTACAACATGGGGTAGCTCAAAGAAATATATAAAACATCCTTTGGAAGTAATTCATAAATAATGTCTGCGAACTCTCTCGAATAATGACGACAGACAAAGTTACACCTCCCCAGTGTTTAACGAGCTAAATATAAAATAAATGACTTATACAAATTCAGTTTTGCTGTCATTATGCTCAAAGTTATCAATATATTCAACATACATCACCCATTCAAAGAGCAATCCCTCCCCCCTACCAAATAAACCCCCTATCATTATAACAACAGGAATTTTATGCATAACTATACAATAGAACTATACAATAGAAACTGCAGGAAATGCACTCTCTTTCAGAGGAGATGTTTGGAATGCAATTCCCATGCATATCAGACAGGCTTCATCACCGAATGTATTTCACAAATCACTAAAAAAGCACTTCATTAGCTCCTACTGATGTATAAGTTCACTTCTGCAATTTTTACCATAGTAATCAATTTTGTAATTAACTATTTAATTAAAATACAGTATACTAATTTCATTAAGCACTTTTAATTTCGTAATTTATTATTTTTTATATTTTTTTATTAAGCATCATTTATTTTCAACTAAAAGTACAATAAATCATTTAATTTAAAATTGCACTGGTCTGCGTTTGAAATTTTTTTTCCTGAGGTCAAGGTTTTTTTAGTTGTTCTTTTATAATTTTTGCATGCTGAATTCAAAAATGTAACTCATTTTGCTCAATCAGGTCAGGTTTTTATGCTATCTCAACTTTAAAAAAATAGATAATTCGAAAATAATCGTTATGAAATTAGCAAGTTTATTTTTTTAAAACGGACTTAAATTGACAGAAAATGCACAAAGTATATAAAAAATGGTACACGAGTACAGTTCATGTTCACATCCCAGCGGCCCTGGTACCGCTCTTCCATCACTCGAATATCCTGGTGGAAGCGCTCTCCTTGCTCCTCGCTGACATCACCGCAGTTGTCCGGAAAGTAGTCTAAATGCGAGCTGAGAAAATGCCTCTTTATGGACATACGTGCACCAAGAGCCTGGAAGCTCTGCAGGAGCTCCTCGACAACACGTTCGTACTCTGGACTTCGGTGGTTGCCCAGAAAATTCGTGACAATGGACTTGAATGCGAGCCAGGCATTGATCTCATTGTCCTCCAGACTTTCGTCGAATTGAGCATCTTTCATTAGCTCCCTGATCTGAGGGTCGTCAAAAATACCTGCTTTCAGCTTACCCTCACTGACGCGTGGAAATTTCTGATTCAGGAAAGCGAAAGCTCGGCTTTCTTTGTTGGGTGCTCTGACGAAATTCTTCATAAGTCCGAGCTTGATGTGCAGCGGCGGAAGTAGAATCATCTGCGGATTCACGAGGGCGTGTGACAGAACGTTGTGCGAACCTGGTTCCAGGCCACGTCTTGCTGGCCAATCGCGTTGTACGTAGTTTGCTTGTCTGCTCGGCTGTCCCACAGACAGAGAAAACAGGGGTATTTGGTGTAGCCGCCTTGTAGACCCAGCACTAGGGCTATAACCTATAAATATATATATATATATATATATATATATATATATATATATATACATTCAACTGCAAAGAACACGCAGTATAAATAACGTAAAGAACGACGCTTGTATAGGAGATATTCCGCGCAAGACAAGAGAGAGAGAACGAAACAAATGAAAAAATGAGGTAACCACCTGGGAATCGGAAGATCCCGGGTTCGATTCCCAGGTGGTTACCTCATTTTTTCATTTGTTTCGTTCTCTCTCTCTTGTCTTGCGCGGAATATCTCCTATACAAGCGTCGTTCTTTACGTTATTTATACTGCGTGTTCTTTGCAGTTGAATGTATATAATGTTACGGCATGCGGGAGGTGCCCCCTTGGGGCATTGGTTTCTGCGAGTATGTAGAAGAATTACGGCATTTGGAAGAGTGAGGTCCATGGTGTAATGGTATCGCGTCTGACCGGCAATCGGAAGATCCCGGGTTCGATTCCCAGGTGGTTACCTCATTTTTTCATTTGTTTCGTTCTCTCTCTCTTGTCTTGCGCGGAATATCTCCTATACAAGCGTCGTTCTTTACGATATATATATATATATATTTGTATTTTTTTTTGTAGACACGAACATACCTTTAGGTCTCCGCATATCATCCAATTGTGATGTTTGTACTTTAAAGCAGTTAGCAAAAGCTCCATGTTACTATAACTTTCAGTCATCTGCACCGAGTGACCCACCGGAACAGACGCGACCTTGTTACCATTGTAGAGTAGTACTGCTTTCAAGCTTCTGCTTGAGGAGTCGATGAAGAGCCGCCATTCTGTAGGGTCATACGCTAAACCCATAGCTGCAATGAGGCCGTTGACGTTGTTACAGTAAACCAGCGAAGCTTCTTCGTCCAACGTGAAATATTCTCGAAACTCTTCTTCGCGGCTGCGATACCAGAAGAATGTTGTTTCTGGAGCTAACAAACGATTTTCGCGAAGACGTGACCCTAGCAACTGAGCAGATTCTTTGGAAAAGCACAAATCTCTTGTCAAATCGTTCAACTCAGCTTGGCTCAAGAGTTTGGGTTGACTTGTCTCGGCAGTAGGTTGGTATGTACCAGATATGTCACCGTCATCCATTTCTTCATCTGAGTCGGACGACGAATCAAAGTTGTCGGGCGGTGTTGGAATTGGAATTTCTGGTCCATGAGGCACTGGCTTTATGACAGATGGCACGTCTGGATACTTTACGTGTTGCTTGTTTTTTCGATTTATGCCTAAAAGGAAACAGATAAAGACAGATAAAGATAAGATAAAGACATATCTCATATATTGTCAGGCATATTTTTGTAAGTATAAAATGAAATTCATACTAAATTCATACTAACTTACGTTGTAGGTTTGTCATACAGAAATAACAGTCAGTAGTATGATCTCTTCCTTTCCTCCACACCATTGGGAGACCAAATGGTAGACACTCTACCTTCTTGTGGCTCCAGCGCCGCAGACTTTCAACGCACGTTTTGCAGCATATGTGAGGGGCAAAGGCTTTGTCCTGGTCACCAAGTTTAACTCCAAAGTAGGCGTGATAGCTTTTCCTCACAAAATGTGTGATGTTTGACTGCAGGTCTGACATAGTGACTTTACCACAGATGTAGCAGAACCTGTTTGGGTCATTCTTGCACATTCTATTCATGCTGAAAAACAGTAATGACAATCGTAATTAGAAATAAGTTGTGTCTATTTATTATATAGAGCTTGGCTAACACTTGGCTAAAATGTAAGTCTGTTTTAAAAAAATAAACTTGCTAATTTCATAACGATTATCTAATTTTCTTTAAATTGAGATAGCATAAAAACCTGACCTGATTGAGCAAAATGAGTTACATTTTTGAATTCAGCATGCAAAACTTATAAAAGAACAACTAAAAAAACCTTGACCTCACAAATGACGCAGACCAGTGTTATGCAACATTTTGTAAACATTGTATTGCATTTATTATTATTATTATTATTTTGATTCTTACTATTACTATTACTTGCCACTTTCATTATTTTTATGAACATCTTCTACTAAATACACAATAAATCATCTACTGTAAAATCACGTAACATTTTGTAAACTTTCTATTTTATTTATTATTATTATTGCTATTAATATTAATATTATTTTTTGTTGTCATTATTACTCTTACTTGCAACTTTCACTATTTTTACATAATAAATAAACTACATGCCATTAATTTTGCCAAAAAAGCCTCCATGCTTCCAAGAGCATATTCAAATGAGAGTACTGTGAATATATTAATGTTATAACAAATACAGTATCTAAAAATTGTAAAACTCTCTCACTTGTATTCTTTTCTAAATGAAGTTTTGAATCTTGAATTGATCATCGTCTCATTAGTAATAATTTAAAGGAATGTATTTTCAATGTTTATATTTTGCATGTTTTCCTTTTCTCAGATCATAGACCAGTGAAGCTAGGAATTACTCGGAATTGTACCAACTTAAATAAAACACGACATAATAATTCTTCAGGCAGAAATGAACGTGTCAATCGGTCTAAGGTTAATATGTAACAGAAAATAGACTATATAGACAGGACAGAACACCTTTTTAATAATTTAGAATTATTGCATCTTGACTGAAGTAATTCCTGTTCAAATGATTCTCATTCTAAACTTGTCGATAGGTATTATAATTATATAACATCCATACTAAGGGTAGCAGGAAGGCCTTGGATTAAATCGTACAATTGTCATACTAAAATTATTCCTGGATAGAATGATTTTATAGTCTCCCCCCCCCCTGAAAAGGGGAATCAAAGGATGCTTTCGATATATGGTGTCTCCTTGGTTGTCCTAGAATAGGGGCAGCGTACATGAATATGAGTAGAAGGGCTCACGATAAAGCAACCATAAGACGATGTAAACAGGAACGAGACTTCATCCGAACTTCAAAAACCTGTGAGGCTAGTTTAAAAAATAATTGTAAAAAATTCTGGAAATTTGTCAAGAAAGAAAAGGGTGCTAAGAATGCCATCCCATCAACAATTGATGAAGTGCCTGGGATAGAAATAACTAAGTTATGGAGAATGAAGTACTCAGATATCCTTAACAACGTAGAGGGAGTTAATCGTAATGTAGGCTGCAATGGAACGGCATTAGAAGGGGTCAGTGAAAATATGGGTACTTCAGTGCCTGAAATTAAGTCTGATTAAAGAGCTAAAGACAGGGGTTTCATCAGGGATAGATGGCCTGTCGAGTGAGCATTTAAAGTATGCTAATGATGTGATCAGTCTTCATATTTCATTAGTGTTCTCAGCCATGTTTCCTCACACTTATATTCCTGTAGAGTTTATGAGGATTTATATCACATCCCTTGTCAAAAATGGGAACATTCTATCTCGCAATAACTACATGTCTATTGCTGCTGCCTCCTTCTTCTCAAAATTACTTGAGAAACTTTTGCTACGCCGACTAACTGATTATTTATGGATGTCTCTTAATCAGTCTGGTTTTAAATGGTCCCATTCAAATGACCTGTGTATTTATGTTTTGAAGGAGATTGTATTTAGATATACTGTCAGTAATTCAACTATTTATAGTTGATTTTTGGATATAAGGAAAACCATATGATGAAGTAAATCACAATATTCTATTTAAAAAAAAATTAGAAGACAGGAATATTCCACCATATTTTTTAAATTTATTTAAATTTTAGTACGCACACATACCCAAATTTTTACTGTTAGATGGAGCAATGTATTGTCCAAATGTTTTGGTTCTTCATTCGGTCAGGCAAGGCTCCTCACTCTCCCCTCTGCTGTTCAAATATATATATATATATATATATACACAGTGCTGTGCCCACTAACTCCTAAAAACATTTAGGGCCGCTAACGGCAACGCTAATTTTTTTGAAACCCCCTTAATTTATATAATATGTTCTGCCTTCCGTAATTTATATCAAGCACACACCTTGATATAATTGGTTGTTGAGGTACAAAAATGTGACGTTATAGTCTACGGAAATTAAAACATTTTTATGTAGGAGTCGAGTTCATTTCGTATATATTAATAGGGAAAACAAACCAACGGAAGAATAAATTCTATTCAATTTATGTCTATATTTAATTCAAATACACAAACTGAAACTCGAAGAAATGATAAAATTTTGACAAAGAGAGTAAATCATATCAAAATTTGAATGTTCCATTGATACAACAGATTACAAAATAAAAATGGATATCACTGAAACAGTGATGTGGAAAATTGCATTAATTTTCATTAATTTTCACTAATTTTTACATCCTAAACATGCTGTTGTCATGATCAACTTGCAGTTAGTGCTGACTCAGTCCTTTGTAATGGAGATTGCTGTCGGCGAACCAAATTTTAGTACGAGTAGTTTTGAAAAATTACCGATTAGTGGGTAACGATTGACTTTCTCTGAAAACTTAGCGCCGCTACCTGTTTCGCTAACAATTTTGAAAATTAGCGGCGCTAACAGTATCGCTAATAAAAAGATAGCGTCGTTAATCTCAGCACTGTGTAAATGATATATATATTTTTATATAGGGTGTTCCAAAAGTCATCACTCCATTTGTTTTGCTTATAACTTTTGAACCAATAAAACAACAAATACTGTAGAAAGTGGAAATAATTTATTTTATTTAGAATTATGTTAGAATTATGTTGTGGTGTGTAGTGTTCCGTCTTCAAATTATAGGGGTTGATCTTCTACAATCTGGGAAAAAAATTTAAAAAACAATAATTAAATTAAGGTTACAGCTACTTCAGATGGGGTGATGACTTCTGGAACACCCGATATATTAGTGATGTAGCGGTTGTCATTTTTCATAGCTCTGCGGTTGCAGTTGCGGAGCTTACAAATAGAGCACCGCGCGGTTGCGGTTATGTACCGTATAACATCATAATATTACCTAAGAATAAACAACACAATAAAATATCGCGTTTTAGCCACACTTTTCACAGTCTACAATATAATGACTATAATCTAAACTGTAAAAAGTGTGTTTCCAGGATGCGGGACGAGGACCCAACGCGTTTTACATCCCACCAACCAGTTTCCCCAACTACCCATTCGAAAGTGGTGTATATAATTATAACATATATATATATATATATATATATATATATATATACTGATTGATTATATATATATTGATTCACTTGAAAGTAATGAAAACTATAATGTACTGTACACAGACTTTGCTAAAGTGTTCGACAAGTGTGACCACGGAATCATAATACATAAACTGAAATATATGGGATAACAGGAAAAGTAGGGAAATGGATATATAATTTCCTTAGTGAGCGGAGGTAAGTCGTTACCGAACAAGGAGTATCTTCATCAGAATCAGAGGTCCTCAGCTCGGTACCACAAGGAACAGTATTAGCTCCACTACTCTTCATAATCATGCTAACTGACATAGATGAGGACGTTACCAGAGACAGCACAGTAACATCCTTTGCGGATGACACAAAGATCAGTAGAAAAATAAGAAACCCAGAAGACATAGGATCTCAACAAACTGACATAAACAAAATCTACAAGTCGACGGAAGACAACAATATGAAGTTTAACACCGAGAAATTTCAGCTATTACGGTACGGAAAAAAAGAAGACCTAAAATGCATGGAATATTATACCCCAAATGGACAGGAAATTCAGAGAAATTCCAGAGCAAAAGATTTAGGGGTTGTAATGACAGATGATGCGAAATTTGAAACACAAAATAAGATAGCAGTAAACAGAGCAAAGAGAATAACGGGTCAGATATTGAGACCCTTTAAACGAAGGGAAAGGAATGTAATGATTCCTCTACTGAAAACCCTGATAATACCCAAATTGGAATACTGCTTGGTCCTAACATCCCCATATAAAAAAGAAGACATTAGACAGCTGGAGGGGATCCAAAGAAGCTTCACAGCCAAGATCAATGGGTGCAAAGAACTAAGTTACTGGGAAAGGTTACGAGAACTAGACCTATATTCACTGGAAAGGAGAAGAGAGAGATATACCATTATTTACACTTGGAAAATAATGGAGAAACTAGTCCCTAATCTTACTCTGAATCTCATAACTCCCCAAACAACGGTAGAAAGTAGAAGCGGCAGACTGTGTCGTATTCCCAAATTCAAGGCGAGACAGGGAACATCCTTAATCCTGAACGAAAATAGTTTTGTAGTGAGAGGACCAAAACTGTTTAATCAGTTGCCCAAAGACTTAAGAAACACGAAGAGAGTTGCAGTGGAAATCTTCAAAAGAAGACTAGACGCCTGGCTCAGGACAATCCCCGATGAGCCGGGCGTACCTGGCGATGTGAGGTGGAGAGCGCAAGAATCTAACTCACTACTTCACCAGGCCAACTCGAGAGGAGGGGCGACAAGCTTGACCTTCGCGAAATGAGAAATCATCGCGCGGAACCTTTGTAAGGTGTAAGGTATATACACACACACACACACACACACACTATTTAATCCTTCTATTTAAATTGAATTGCTGGGAGACTGTATTTAAAATTAAGTTTTTCAAATTTGTCCCCCTTCAGCCTATTCCTTTTTTCATCGTAGATGATCCCTACTCCACTAAATAATTGTTCACTAGGAACACTTGAGGGAGGACATCCAAGGTATGGCAGAGCCAGTTTGCTCAAATTTTTGTATTGCTTTTGATTTGACCTCCACCAAGCCAAAATATCATCTTCTTGTCCAATCCTTTTTTCTTTGTGATATTTCTCGATCATTTTTGGCGAATCTCTGCTTGACTCAGTTTCAGTCTCATTATCAGTACTGGAAGCCAATAAAGCACTCATTGAGTCCATTATTGTTATTGATTTACTCGTAGAAGCTGATGCCTCGCCAAATCAATAAGTGGTTTCTTTGTCGGTGGTTCACTGGCTGTCTCCGAGTCCGATGCTGATGCCTCGCCAAATCAATCAGTGGTTTCTTTGTCGGTGGTTCACTGGCTGTCTCCGAGTCCGATGATGTTTGAGTCTTATCCATTTCATCACAAAGATATCCTAATTTTTCCTGAACACCTTTTGTGACATGTGAAGCAAAAAAAATTTTGTTTTGTACCTTCGATCCAAATAGGTAGCCAAAAAATACATGTCATTTGCTTCTAAGTCATCAAATCTCCTTGCTAGCTCTGTGCGCATAATCTCCTTCATTGTTTTGATTCCACGATCAGCTTCAGAATCACCACTTCGAGGTTGCAGCACATTTTTGAAGGAAACTACGAGGGGAATAACCTCAGATATGGAAGAGGTGGAACTATTCAATCTTTTTGTGATATCATCGAATGGTTCCAGTACAGCCACACAGTTTGACAAGAGAGTGAAGTCGACGTTAGTGAGTTGTTAGTGAGTTAGCAGCGCAATATAGACTTAGTTGTTCCTTCAACTTCAGTGTTCTCTGCATCATGTGATAAGTGCTGTTCCACCGTGTGGCGACATCACGAATGACTGTAAGTTCAGGTTGATGTTAGCGTTTCTGATTTTTTTAACTCATCCTGTGCCATCGTAGAATGGTTGAAATGAGTAGCAATGGATCGAAGTTTAACTAACAAGTCACTGAGAGATTTTTGTGAGGATAATCCACTTTTGATTACAAATTGCAGTTTATGAACAGTGCAATCGATATTATGGACGCCAGTGAGAAACAAAGCTTTTATCATGTTTGCTTCTGAGTCGCGCATTACACAATGGATGGATGAATGGGCAATATTCCACTTCCGAAGCATCTGCTCAAATTTTTCTGACAAGTATTCTCCAGTGTGGCGATCTTCAAGTGGCATTACGCTGAGCACCAAATTGGTTCTCTTGAAGTCTTGACTCACTGCATGGCATGTCAAAGAGAGCAAAGACACTCCAGCATTCGTGTCTAACCATGTATCCGTTGTCAATGATATTTTCGAATCTTTTAGAGGCTCAAGAATTTTGAACACTTTCTTTGAAACAAAGTCATAGATATCGTTGCACACAAGATCCGTGTAGAACTAATGCTGTTTCACTTTATACTATGGAACTGTTTCAGCCATGAGTCTCATGAAACCTAAGTCCTCAACGTGACTGAATGGCAAGTCATCCATTATTATCATTTCGGTTATGCGATAGTCCAGTGATTTTGATTTGGAATGATTCGCATCCCAAATTTTGACTTTTTCGAAGCAACTTTCAATCGTTTGATTCTTTTATTTCACTGTACACTTCATTTCCTGTAGGGGTGTAAGAGACACTTTTGATTCCTTTTTCTTCTTTGACTGTTCATTAGCTTCATTTTCACTAGATATCACTTCATTATATTCCTTCTTGTGCATTGAACGCAGATGGTTTTTTAAGTTAGTGGTACTCCTTCTCTTTCGTGAATAGTTCTTATTACATATGACACACTTCACATCGTTTGACACTCTCGAGAAGAACTTCCACACTGCACTCGTAGATCGCTCCATGATGGTTACACCAGAGTCTAACACTTTACTAATGGGTTGAAGCACGTATCGTTATAAAGGTAGCGACGGAGAGCTAGCGCAATACGACCACCCTCATTCGTATCTGAACACGAGCTGAGGTGCTTTAGTTTAGTTTGTAACTTGGTAGTGAAGGTTGCCTAATTTCTGTGTTTTTATCTCTTTTTTTATCAACAGTAATTATACATCATCATTGCTTTATTAAATATAATTAAAATAATGCTTTGCTAGCCACCTAGCGTTGATAAATTGATAAATTATTACATAATGCATCTATCCATCCAGTCCAAGTAGCAATTCTAGACATGTCGCAATTAGGGCGTAGCAAACTTTTACTTTTTTGCACCCTTGAGTAAAGGCATGAGCGTAACAGGAACAGCATTTGGCGACGTTTATAGCATTTATAGCCATTACACTAGCATTTATAGCATTTGGTTGCCCTAGGAAGAAGATATCCTTAAACAACCGCAATAACCGCACTGATAAATGCGGTTGCGGTTGTGGAGCTGAAAATATGTGCGGTTGCGGTTGCGGAGCTGAAAATATGTGCGGTTGCGGACAACCGCTACATCACTATATATATATATATATATATATATATGCTGATGGATTAATTGCTTCTATTAATGAGGCAAGAGTGGGATAGACGACATGAGGATAAATAACTTGATCTCGGCTGATAATATGGTGTTAATAAGGCCTTCGGTGAAAGGTCTGGATCATCTCCTAAAAATTTGCGAATCATATTCACCGAACCATGACATTAATATTACTAAAACTAAGGTTATGTAAGCCAAACCAGACAGCTATTGTTATTTTCAAATTGAGAGAAGAACCAATAGGGGTGGTACAAGAATTTAAGTATCTGGGTCAAACTCTCACCAGTGCCTTGAGGGACGATTCAGAGATGAATAAACAATATCGAAGTTACTGTGCTAAGGCAAATATGATTATAAGAAACTTCAAATCCTGTACAAGCGAAGCTAAAAATACTATTTTCATACTTTCTGCACTAATATTTATGGGCAACAACTCTGGGTTAATTATAAAAAAGGCTCCTGCAGAATCCTCAATTTGCTTTACAACAGATCCTATAGACTGCTACATAAGATACCTTCAAAATGGTCAGCCTCTCAAATGCCCCCTAATGGCAATGTTCCGAGCCTCCCTGAGGTAACAAGACGTGTTCAGTACAGTCTAATGCAGGGGTGGCCAAAACGTCGATCGCGATCTACCAGTAGATCGCAGAGCAATTTTTAGTAGATCGCAGAATGACCAGTAGCTTAGCCTAGCAACAGAGACCTTACATTTCACAATACTAACGAGCACACGACCCGACCGCTCCTACCAAAAATTAGCGTTCTTTATGTTATCACCTCCATTATAGGTAGCAACATTTATTTGTTTTATCTTTGTGTCTACCAGTTATTTCACAAAAAATAACAAAGTTTAACTTTAATAATTCTGAGAGATATTTAATTAATGTCAGAGAAAATGATACCGCTAACTTTAATTTCTGCCAAAATTTCATACCGCGGTAAGCTGAGCTGTTATGAGCATGTGTCACTTAAGTGACGGGTCAGTCATTTGGAATAATCGGTGGTGAAGGTCAGTCTCCAGTCAAATTGCATTAACACCGTTAAAATGAGTACTGGACCAAGTGCCAAGAAACCAAAAACTTGCAACTTTCACAATGGGTGGGAAACGACATATTTTTTACGATGAAAAATGCCAAATGTGTGTGTTTAATTTGCCATGAATGTGTCGCTTTCGTCAAAAAGGGGAATTTAGAGAGGCAGTTTAAAACTATTCACAAGCGGTATGACAGTGATTTCCCAGCTGAAAGTGAAATACGTAAGAGAAAAGTTAATGAACTTAAGTCTCAAATTAGTGCTCAGCAGTCTATCATTACAGGGCTAGCACAAAATCGAAAGCACCAACGATTGCGTCATTTCGGATGAGCCGTGTACTTGCGAAACACAAGAAACCTTTTCAGGGTGGAGAAATATTCAAAGAAGCATTTACAGAGGAAACAAAGTCGTTGTTTCAGAATTTCAGTAATAAATCGGAAATATTGTCTGCTATTAACCAGCTTCAGCTATCCAGAAACACTGTGATGCGGCGTTATGAAGTAATGGATGAGAATTTGGTGGAACAACTGTAGAAAGACATACGTGACTGCGTATTCCTTTCACTTCAGTTTGATGACTTGACAGATGTGATCGACACATCACAGTTATGCATTTTTATTAGAATCGTGTTTAAAGATATAACTGCCAAAGAAGAACTTCTTAAAATCATACCTTTAAGAGGGAAAACTCGAGGTGATGACATTTTTCATGTATTCAGTGAGTTTGTTAATGACACAATTCCCACTTCACAAGCTTGTGAGCATAACAACTGACGGATCACCTGCTATGACTGGCCGCTGCTCCAATGGGTTCATCGCCCTGTGCAAAAGTGACAAAAGGTTTCCAAACTTCTTCAATTATTACTGCATAATTCACCAACAAGCATTGTGTGGTAAAAGTTGAATATGAAAGAAATTATGGATATTTCCCATAAGATTGTGTGTTCTATTCGGGCGAGAAGTCTACAAATGCGTCTCTTCCGGTCTCAGCTAGAAGAAAATAAGCAGAACACACTGACCTTTTGTTGCACACTGATGTCAGGTGGCTTAGTAGAAGTAAATTCCTGCAGAGGTTTAGGGATCTCTTACCTGAAATTAAAGACTTTTTGAAGTTAAAAGAAACATATTACAAAGAGTTGGAAGACGAAGTGTGGCTGTTAGATTTAGCTTTTTTGACTGACACCACTGCTTTTCTAAATCAGCTAAACTTAGAGTTTGAAGGTAAAAACAAAACTATTGTTCAAATGATTACCTCAGTGAATGCTTTTAAACAAAAACTAGAACTGGTATCCTCACAGATGCAGCGACACCAACTGCGGAAATTCAAACACATGATGTCAGAGCTGGAGAGTCAGGGGAAAGAATGCGACCAGTTTGACAGTGTTCGATACGTTGAACAGTTGCAGAATGTTATTACAGACTTCAACAGACGGTTCCAAGACTTAGCAACACTAGAACCTGTAGCAACATTCATGTGCTTCCCATTTGGTGCAAACTTTGCCATAAATGATATTGCATAAAAAATGGCCTTCTTGTTTAATATGGACATATCAGCAATCGAGAATGAAATTTTGACTCTGCGAAACAACATTCAAATCAAATCCAGGTCTTCATAAGGAAACTTTTGGCACCTACTTCTTTAAGAAAAGTATTCGAATGTCAGAAAAAGTGCCATGTACTTGACAGCATCTTTTGGATCAACCTAACTTTGTGAGTCAACGTTCTCACACATGAATATCATCAAATCAAAATACCGAGCCACTCTGATAGATGGTCACCTGGAATCCTGGATGCTTGTTTGAGGCTAGCAATCAGCAGCTACAATCCGGGCTACACACTGCTTGCTGATGCCATGCAGTGCAAATCATCACATCAGTAAAGTAAGCTCTTCCTATTCCAGTATACCTAATTTCTAATAATAAGTTTTGGGGGTTGAAATTCAATGAAAAATATATCTGTGTGCATTTGGTAATATCTTTTTATATTCACTTCATTCTATTCTTTTCTTGGTTATTCTCTCTCTCTCTCTCTCTCTCTCTCTCTCTCTCTCTCTATATATATATATATATATATATATTATATATATATATACAGGGCCGTATCTAGAAGTTGCGAGGCCCTAGGCAGATCTAGAAATTGCGAGGCCCTAGGCCTATATATATGAAAATATGGACTTAATTATCGGTACTATACCAGCAATATTAGAATCCCGCATAGACAGAACTATGCCAGCACTTAAAAATTAAACCAAACCAAAATAATCACGCATGGAAATTGTATAAGAAATATAAATAAACCATACAAATAAGTATAAATTATAATATGAATCAAGATTTGTATCGAAAATATAAGACAATGATTTCTAAGATTTATATAATATTATAGGTAATGACTTTCCATAGTATACAAACGTTTTTCATATGTGATGTATAAGAGATGTTGACATTTCATTTTTTATAATAGTGAGCGATCGACTTATCAGGCTAAATATTAATGCTTTAATATTTGGTTCAGATGCTCCTTGAATATTACAGCAATGCTTTTCTACTTTTCTTCGAGCTAAACTCTTCAATTAATTGAGAATAATCTAATGAATTTGTTATATCGTTTTCTATTGATAACATAGCTAATGATTGAAATCTCGCTTGAGACATGGTGGAACGCAAATATGTTTTAATAAGTTTGAGACACGAGAAACTTCTTTCAGCCGAAGCAACAGTAACTGGGATGGTTAATACTATTCAAAGTGCAACATAAACATTAGGATAAATCTCACTTAGTTGTTTTTGCACTATATAAACAAGGGCATTTCCGAGATCTGTTTTCTCAGGTATAAACCTGCAAAATACTTTAAGTTCTTCATAGAGCTCTAAATCATTAATATCACTTGAACAGAACGCGCAAAACGGCTTGAGCAAGGCCCCCTTTGGCGCGAGGCCCTAGGCGATCGCCTAGTTCGCCTATAGCTAAATCCGGGCCTGTATATATATATATATATATATATATATATATATATATATATGTTAAACACAGACTGTGCATGGAACAAGGAACTTTTCTGGGAAATTACCTGTGGATGTAATTTCCCAGAAGAGTTCTTCTTCCATGCACGGTCTGTGTTTAACATATAAGTTTCTCAGGGGACCATTCTGAGTTTGTATATATATATATAAGTAGGCTGGTGGATCGTATAGGGAGAACTTTGGAAAAAGTAGATCCCATCTCAGTAAAGTCTGGCCACCCCTGGTCTTATGCAAAGAATTAAAAATTCAGGCAATCGAATTATGCAAGCCATTTATTAGTTCTTCTTTGTCTTCTTGACTGTGGAACTCTTGATATGAAAGTAAGTGTCTATAGTTGCACTTAACTCCTACAATGGCTTTTTCTTTACATGTACTTTTTATTTTTATTTTTTTAGTACTACTTTTGAGAAGCTGTTATTACTAATTTTATTATTTATCCTTTCATTACGTGTATTATTGTTATTTCTTTATTACCGTATTCATTTTTTTTGTGTGTAAATTCATTGTTTTTTATGCAGGAAGGAGGGGCCAAGGACGAATGCCCGCAAAAGCGCCCCCCCCCCATAAAATAAGAGGAACGCCAAAATCAAGGTCCAGGGTTTTCGAGAGGCCTGGACACTCTACGCTTGAAACATTGGAGGTCATAGACAGGAGAAGAGATGGACTGAGGAAGATTGTTCCATAGTTCATCGGTTGAGTAGATGAAAGATTGAAAATACCCATTATACCTTGCGTTGGAGAGTTGGACAGAAAAGAAATGAAAAAGTGTAGAAAGTTTGGTGCTGCGTGCTCTCCTCAAAGGAAGAGGAATGCAGTTAGAGAGTTCAGAAGAGCAATGTCCGTTATAATAGCAATAGTAAAGAAAGTGTGAGGCATCATTGCGACGAAGAGAGAGGGATTAAAGTCACGCAGTAAGAGGCGGGGAATTGATGAGACGAAAAGCCTTTGATTCCACTCGGTTAGGTAGGGCTGTGTTGGTTAAACCACCCCCATGTGAAGCATACTCTATACAGGGGCGGATAAAACCCCTGTACAGAGAAGAATTGAGTTGTGTATTGAGTTGTGTATTGAGTTGTGTATTGTTAAAAATAAGGGGATAGTCGTATGGAAGATTGTGACGAGTAGACAGATGGAGGAACTAAGTTTCTGAGGCATGAAAGCCAAAAGGTTTTCTCTGCCTCAACCAGAGATGGCAGAAAGATCAGAGGTCAGGTTACCAGAGCCGTCCTACGCGAAGCATGGGGTGACTATTGAAAGTCCCGGGACGCTTTGGGAAGCGGGTGGAAAAGTGAAGAGTGGAATCATTGGCATAGGAGTGGATAGGACAGGAAGTGCGACTTAATAGATCATTAATAAATGAAAGGAAATGAGTGAGTGACAAAACAGAACCCTGAGGAACACCACTGTTAATAGCTTTAGGAGAAGAACAGTGGCCATCTACACCCGCAGCTATAGATCAGCCAGGAAGGAAATTAGAGAGGAAGACACAGATAGAAGGATAGAAACCGAAGGAGGGCAGTTTGGAAATTAAAGATTTGTGCCAGATTCTGTCGAAAGCCTTAGATATGTCTAGCGCAATAGCAAAAGTTTCGCCGAAATCCCGAAAGGAGAATGACCAAGTGTCAGAGAGATATGCAAGAAGACCGCCAGTAGAGCGTCGCTTGCGGAACCGTTACTCAAAGAAGATTGTGAGAAGCGAGGTGTTTAAAACTCTTCCTCTTAAGGATAGGTTCATAAATTTTAGAAAGACAAGAAATGAAAGCAATTGAACGATAGTTGGAGGGTTGAGAGCGGTCACCCTTCTTTGTGACAGAATGAATGAAAGCGAACTTCTAGCAGGAAGAAAAAGTACCAGATGAAAGACAAAGACCAGAAGCACAGAAGCACAGTTCTTGAGAACAACAGGAGGAACACCGTCAGGACCGTACGCCTTCCCAGAGTTGAGCCCAGATAGGGCAGAAAGAACATCTTTGGAAGAGATTCTAATTTCAGACATAGCAAAGTCAGAGGGAGGGGGAGAAAGAGGAACAGCACCAGAATCGTCCATGGTTGAGATGGAGGCGAAAGTTTGCTTGAAAGGTTCAGCTTTGTTAGGAGAAGAGACGGCAACTGAGCCGTCGGAATGAAAAAGAGGTGAAAAGAAGAGGAAGTAAAGTTGTTGGAGAGGTTCTTAGCTACATGCCAGAAAGAGCGAGAAGAATCAGAATTGAATAGGTCGGATGAAGGAATTTTTGGCGAGTCAAAGAGCAGATTTTATACGATTTCGGGCAGAAATATAAGCTGAGTGAGAGTCAGGAGTTGGATGGCGACGGTACCTTCTGAATGCCTCCTTTCTGTTGCGGATAGTATTAGAACAAGTAAAGTTAAACCAAGTTTTTGTTGCATTAGTAGTAGGAATATAATATGGAATGTACTCCTTCATGCCCGAGAGAATCACCTCCGTAATGCGCTCAGCACACTCAGAAGGGCCCATGCCACGGAAGCAGTAATCATTCCATGGAAAATCCGAGAAGGTCCTCCCAATCAGCAGCGTTAAAGTGCCAAATGCACTTGGGAGGGGGAATTTTTTATTCTAGAATTTTCTCTGTGAATCTTCATGGAAGAATGATGACTGTACAAGCCATTGGTCAGCAAGGGATCGTTGTGGTAAAGAGATGTCTACAGATATTAAGAGATCTGTTATTGCTGCATACGAGTCTGGAAAGTGTTAGAGGAAGATAGGAGAAGAACTTCGAATTCCATTTACGGCGGATGCTAGAGTTATAAAGAAATGGATAGGCTTTGGAACAATCAAAACTTTACCAAGGTGTGGACGACTTTGCAAGATTTCATAACGTACAACTAGACAGATTTGAAGAATGGCTACTACGAATCCACGAATGATGATATTTGCCAGACATTAAGACTAAGAAAGAGACAGAGAAAGAAAGTTCTGCATGAAAGAGTTGTACGAAGAAAACCTCTGCTACGAAACTCGCACAAAAAAGCTCGCTTAAAGTATGCCAAGGATCATCAAAATTATGGATTTGCATTCTGGAAAAAGTTCTCTGGACAGACAAGACCAGAATTTAATTATTCGAGGAAAACGAGGAGCGGTATGTTTGACGAAAATCAAATAATGTATTGGAGGAAAAAAAATATTCTTCCTGTGATTAGACATGATGGTGGTGGTTTGCTTCTTTGGGGATGCTTTAGTGCTTCTGGTTCAGGAAAGCTTGTTGTCATGAATGGATTCTTGAATTCGAAGAAATATCAGGAAATTTTAGGAGAAAATGTATTGCCGTCAGTTCGGGAGTTGCGAATGGGTCGCAATTGAGTATTGCAATAAGATAATGATCTAAAATATAAAAGTAAGAGTACCATGAAATGACTTCAACAAAAGAATTTCAGACTTCTCGAGAGGCCCAGCCAAAGTCCAGATCTCATTTTAATCAAGAAATTATGGTATGATTTGAAAAAAAATTCAACAATTTTCTTTAGAAGAATGGGCTAAAATTTCTACTGTGAGATGTCGAAACCTTATATAAAAATACCTAAAACGATGCATTGAATTCATTCAAGCAAAAGATGGACACACAAAGCATTAAATATATTGTAAGTAAATGTACGAAAACTTTTGCATTTTAACTTTTTTTTTTATTTTCCCAAAATTCTTTGATGTCGTATATTGATGAAGTTAAACTAATTTTTTTTTATTTGTTAAAATTTTTCAAACAAACGGTAAACTTTTCATAACTATTCTATGCATGGTACAAAAGATAAGGACGAATATACAGTAACTGATATATTATCTGTACGAATACTTTTGAGCGCCACTGTACATCAACACTGAATGCTTGGTGTGCTCTCTTGGCCAAATGAATCACTGGGTCTTTCTTTTTCAGAGACGCTGACAGACAAACAGCAAACACCACTGGGGAAAATTATCATGAAATGCTTCAGCAGTTTTCTTTGCCTCATTTAGAATCTTTTGGCTTCGATGAAATTATCTTTCAATTGGACTTTAGGTCCAATAGTTCTTAAATCAGCACCTTCCTGATAGGTAGATGGGGAGGTGCATGCAGGCTAACTCCTTGGGTTCCACGGTCATCTGACCTGACCTCAATAGATTTTTTTCTGTGGAGCATATATGAAATCCAAAGTGTATGCAACAAACTCAAATTTGGTCGATTTAGAAGAACGCATAACTGCTGTTATTTTAGGAATTTCTACAGAAACACGAGCATGTTCTATGTTAATTAATAATAATAATAATCAGTCAGGAACGCCAGAAACTGGTACAGTGTTCAGGCCGGACTAATGCAACCCATTACACTGACTCCTGGATTAACTCCGACCTCAGTGTTTCACTTCGCTTTTAGGGCTACTGGTCATTGTCCAGTGTTGCTAATAAAGTTGAGCTCAGGTGACTTAAGTGCGTTGAAATTGTCGGTGCGTGTTTGGAATTGGCCTAAAGATTAGGAAAGATTGAGAGTGGGATTATCTCTTATAAAAAATAATTCCCACTATTGGTTTGAATAATATATTTGCTTTGCGCGAGTTTCCACTGTTTTCCCAAATATTGTATACATTTTTTAAACTAAGCAAAGACATTTTGAATCACCCTGTATATACTTAGTTACAGTACTATGATTATATACATTATACATATACATAAAATGCAAACATTTACTGTCATAATTATTCTCCTAAAATACTGCACATTGTATTGACTGTTTGTTAGTCCTTTAATTGAAACATTAATTCTTTCACAGTAAACATAAAAATGGTGTTAGTTTAAAAATAAAAATGCTATTGCCTCACTTTTATATTTTACATAAAATTATTAAAATTAATAATTATTAAAAAGATTAATATGGATTTAGTTACTGGAATGTTTCGCTTCAGTCGAGCTTTAAGGTGCATATATTTTATGTACTTTTAAACTTTGCGTAAGTTCAGCTCATTAACAACAAATACATTTAAATGATTTCTGCTTAATGGATTGAAGTGGCAAAGTTTACCATTAGTTTTAATAATGTAGATTACATGCCGCCGCTCGATATTTCAAAGGCTTCTTTTTCTGCCAAAGCTCAACTAAAAGACTCGTAAATTATATATATATATATATATATTATATATATATATATATATATATATATATATATATATATTAGGGTGGCTGTATAAACATAATCTTCAAAAAGTTAAGTTCGGAACCTATAATATTATTCTTATTCCCTAAAAAACTCATAATACCAATTTGTATACAAATCGGAAATGTTTTAGAGGTGCCGCAAGAGTCCAGAAGATTTTAGCTGAGTCTTTTTTGAGTTCAGCTCCAGGTCCCCCTCACTCATAAGGGTGAGTATTATCCTCTCAATGGAGTGGGTTTCGTTGGTGCTAACAATTCACTGTCGCCTGGTTGAACTTTGGAGACCTTCAATTAATGTTTTCTTTCTTGCATCTGGGAATGTTTTACGATGTTCCTCAACGACCTGAAGCAAAAACTGTGTCTGTTCCAGGGCCGGCTCAAGGTACCGGCAACTCGGGCAATTGCCCGGGGCGCCACGTCATGTGTTTGGGATCTTCCAAATACAAAGGGAAAAATAGAAAAATAAATAAATAAAATAAAATAAAAGAGTCAAATGTGAAAATTTCCTGATGTGGAGTAAAATTTTCAGGGATTATGACATTATATTAGCCAATAGCATTAGTACCAGACTACCAGTAAAGCTAAGGTCAGCTTGGCCCGACATGGGATGACATGTCACATGGGTTGATGTGGCCGCGTAGGTGAGCGTTGAGCACAAATTACATACGCCTGGCAGCGCTGCCATCCTTTAATATCTCATCAGTGTTGCCACTTTGTGGAATTTTTACATTTTTTTGTGGATTTACCTCAGACAAAAGTGGCAGCACTGTCTCTCATATTTTCATACATGGTTCCATTTTGAGAATGTTTAGTTGTACTTTGAGTTAATATGGTTAATTGTAATAAACTCTTTATTCCTACATTTGTAGTTTTTCCTCATTGTGAACAAATTTTAAAATTATACTTGTAAGGGCGCCGAAGTTCAGCTTGCCCGGGGCGCCAGCAATCCTAGGGCCGTCACTGGTCTGTTCCTCATTTCTCGTTACAGAGGCGTTAAAGTCCTTTATCAATGCTACTCCCCTTTCTGCTATATCATTGACAACGTTCATACTTTTAATAATCTTGGAAGCGTTTTGATAATCTGGAATCTGTTCCCATTGAGCTGGATCTACAGAAGTTAGAAAGTAATTTTCCAACCCTAAAATTGAAAACAGTTGTCGAGAGTTTGCTGTGACAAATGATGACAGATATTTTCCTTCAGCATTCGTTGGACAAATTCTATTTGGAGAGCATTTATCTCCTTCATTTTTTAGAGCTGCGACCATCAATCTCTTCATTTCTAAAGGTACACGATCATCAAAGAAAGAGAGACCAATCAGACGTTCACTTAAATACCACAAATGATTACCAAATGCCTTGCCTGCAGATTTGGAGACGACAGTGACTGGGTAAATTTTTAATTGCTAAAGGAACTCAAGGTCATCTGCAAGAGCTAAAGTTGCTTAGGGGCATTGGAACCGTGCTTTTCCATAAATCTTTGAGTGAATAAATTGAATCTTCTTAAAGATATTTCCCTTGATGTCAGACGAACCTGTGAACGGAGGAGATAAATCTTTATAGAATAAACTACGTTTGCTAGCCAACGTGCACGATGTAGAGCACCTGGTTGCATCAGTCTTCTTCCTCGTGGGGTACTTCTCCATGAAACAATAATGTTAATTCTAAGGTTGCTCGGTAATCATCTCTTGGTTGACGTTCTTCTAGGTTAGTTTTACAGAATTCAATTATTTCCTTCCATTCAGGTATGTCTAAGGTCACTTCTTTATCACCAATCACTGGTTCAAGCTTACTCTTATGAATGTTACTCTATTGTAACTGTAATCGCTTAAATAAAGCAATATTAGGTCCTGATGAGGGACCAAAAAAGACGCCAAATACATTCCCAACTATAATCTCATAGATATGATGACGACAGGCTAGGTGCAGAAGATTTTTGTCCAGCATTTTTTCAATCAGGATGAAGGCACCTCCTCTCTTTCCTGTATTACTTGCAGTGGTATCAAACGACATAGCTATGATGTGGTTGGTAAAATTCCATTCTTTTTCAGTTTCAACAACAGAGTTTGCAATTGCTTTTGCACTTTCGGAGGTAAGTTTAGGGACTGCGAGAAGCTTGCCGATATCTTTACCAGTCACTACCACAGGCAAACGACCGACAGACTTTTTTCCTGTGATATCAGGTAGCATTTTCCCATCCAGTGAACTACTAGGGGGGTTTCTGGAGCAAAGTGTTCAATGATAAGCACACCGGACAAAAAATTAGTCACCCCTAATAGCACCGATAGTAGGAAGTTCAAGGTCACACAGAGGGCGCTGATGTAGCATTGGTAAGTGACAAGTAGCGGTGACGTAGCACACAGGATCAGATCTGTTTCGTGAGGTGGTGAAGAACAAAGTGTGTGTTGGATATAGTCTGCAAAATGGGTCGTGAGGCAGACGTTACTCAGTGGCAAAAAGGAGCCATCGTGTTTGGCAGAGCCCACGGACACAAAATGTCTGAAGTAGCCCAATTTGTTGGTGTGTCAGCGCGTACTGTCCAGCGAGTTTACAAAGTGGTGTAGTTCGCAATCAACTGAAAATCGACGGCGTAACTGTGGCCGGAAAACAATTCTCGACAATAGGGACCGCTGCCATGTTTCTCGTCTAGTAACTGCAAATCGTTTTCAAACCAGAGAACAATTGCTCCAAGAATCCAATGAGGTTCTCCAGCGACCAATTTCCGAACGGACATTGCGACGAGAACTGCATGCGATGGACATCTGGAGCAGGGTACCACGGAAGAGGCCGCTGTTAACAGCAGGTCACAAATTGGCACGTTATAAATGGGCTCAGAGGCACAAAAACTGGACTGCGGCAGATTGGAAACGTGTAATTTGGTCCGATGAGTCCCGTTTTCGTTTGTTCTCCAATGATGGGAGGCGACGAGTACATCGCAGGTCCAATGAAGCCTTTAATCCTGAATGCGTCGAAGGTGTTGTTCAGGCTGGAGGTGGTTCCGTGATGTTCTGGGGATGTTTTTCGTACCACGAAATGGGCCCTCTCGTTCCAGTGACGATGAATTTGAACCAGCAGGCGTACCTCCGCATACTAAATGATGAATTGGTACCCTTTGCCCTACATCTCCAGGAGCAGCATCACATTGCCACTCCTGTCTTCCAAGACGACAATTGCCGTGTGCACAGGGCGAGAAGTGTGTCTGAGTGGCACGACGAACATTCTGCAACACTGTCTCACCTCGAATGGCCCGCCAAATCCCCTGATTTAAATCCTATTGAAAATCTGTGGGATTATTTGGAACAGAATGTGAAGCGCAGGAATAGACACCCACGGACTCTGGCGGAACTTCGGGACCGGCTGATGAACGAGTGGCAGCAAATCGATGTTCAGTACATGCACAACCTCGTAGAGTCTCTGCCTCGCCGGATTCGTGCGGTTATCAAGGCCAGAGGCGCCGTCACACGTTATTAGGTACATTCTGAGAGGGGTGACTAATTTTTTGTCCGGTGTGCTTATTAGCTGAAGTTTCTTTTCTAATTTTCAGCCTTTTAGTGCGAATAGAATCTTTATTGATCGATGGGGACTCTACATCACATCCTAAATTTTTTGCCGTAGCAGCAACGATATGAGTTGTTGCTCGGTTGCTGATCTTTGTACGGTCTAGAGCTTGCGCTAATTCGGGAGTCATTATGTTTTCAGATGTACTATTTTCCGAATGGATCGACTCGTTATCACTACTGGTACTTGAATCTATTGTTGCAACTTTGTTTAGTTGTTGTATTTCTTTTTTGTTTTCTCTTGCGGCTAATAAAATTTTGCTCTCTAATTATCATATTTCTTTCCTTGATTGTTGTCACTTTATCTTTGCCAGCTATGTGACCTTTCCTTCCACTGCGCTGAGCAATAAGAAATTTCTTATCTTCTTCTCATTTCATCATATACAGAGCATTCTCGTGTGCAATGTCAAATAGTTCATTGAGTCGTGATGTGAAGTGTGTTTCATTGGAAATTTGATTTTGAGATCGACGGGACTTACTTTCTTGTAATGCTTTCCATTCAGAATGAAGTTTGAGCAACCGCTTAATAAGATCATGTTCATGCGCAGTTGGAATACTGGTTTCTTCCAGAAACCCGTAACACTGATCAAAGTGTTCTTAGCACTATCTTTCAAAGGGAGCTTCAGCTCTGAATGATGGTAAAAAAAATGTGCTAAAACTTGCTGCTGAGAAGGGAGTTTATCGCCCAATATTTTTGGTAAAGTTGGACCGACAAGGCATATATCTGTTTTAGAACGAGTATTGTAACTAGTACTAGCCATGATTGCAAAAAAATTTAAAATTTTAGGGCGTGAAACTCCTAACCGTGAAATAAATGGAGCACGAATTACTACCACATACGAATTTCCTCAGCATGTAATTAATTGAGGATTTGAGTTGCAGCTTGCTCCTTGCCAGTTTTTCAGATGCCAAAAGTCACAAGAAGTAGTTACATATATTGATATTATATCATAAATACAAATATATATATATATATATATATATACATATCTGAAAACATATGAATGTTTCATATAAACAATTCAATAATAATTTCTGCAAATTTTCCAAAGAATAAATAGGGTATTTTACTCTTGATTAAAAAGTACATTACTTTACATTTTTATACTGCCGTGCGCCACCCCTAAATATGATTTGATTGCTTTAAAAAATGGCATGCTAAGGTTTCTCATAATAAAGAACAAAATTCGACCTTCCGAACTCTAAAGTTAAAAAAATATTTTTTGTCCCTATATGCTGATAGCCACCCTAATATATATAACCTTTAGTTAACCTTTGGTTACCCTCTGGTTACCTTTGATTAGCTTCCGCCCGAATTGTTCATTCTGACAAAAGTCAAGCTTTTCACTCCATCTTAGACCTACAGTTTAACGTGGAATCCGAACCACGCCCCACCAGCAGCCCAGCGTCTTAACACTATGCCACCCAAGGTACCCATTTATCTACCAACCACTTTCTTTATTGTGTGGAAGGCTGAACAGCTGAGTTTTGCTGCGCGCCGGCTGCCGTCACCGGATCTCGATCCCGGAGCCGATGGATTAGTAGTCAGCGACACATTAAAATATATATATATGTATATATATATATTTTTTTAAATTAAAATGATGATAAATATCATATACAAGGAAAAAGAACAGAAAAGGAATATTTTTTCCTAAGATTTGCCTTATACGAATAGTTCACTAAATGAATATAATGGACGTTTCTTTCTTATACTGCGCTCGTTCATATGTATGCAATTTTATTTTTGTTGAAGACTGAAAGAGTTTACAGTACTGTTCTCAGTGAGAGAAGAAACTGTAAATCAAGAGGAATAATACACACACACACACACACACACACACATACACTCTCTCTCTCTCTCTCTCTCTCTCTCTCTCTCTCCATCTATCTATATACGGGGCTCCAATTAACCTTAGTCCCCCTCGTCCATGGCCTAAATCATTAGAGGTCCAGTAAAACTAAATATACCTTACAAAAGAGAATTCAATCTTGCATTTAATGAGAAACAATTAAAAGTAGGTGTTCCCCCCATTGGCTTCCAACACAGCCTGAATTCGCTTTGGGTAGCTTGCCAAAAGTGACGTGAATAGATCTTGATCGTTACGCAAATTTGCTAAAACAGTTTCAATGTGTTGCGTCATTGTATCCTTCGAAAATCGATTTGCTGCAGGTTCTTCAAACAAGAGACATTCAACTTTGTCCTTTATAACTGATCCAATGTGTTCACAGACGTTCAGGTCAGGAGAATTTCCTGGCCATTCTTCATTTCCAAAGAAATCGATCTCATGGTTCCGCAACAACTGTTGAGTGGCTAATGCCTTAAAGTAGGGGGCCTTATCGTGCAGAAGTGTGACCTGATCGACATCCATAGCATTGTTTGGGTTTCTTAGAAAAGGAATGACATGCTGGGATAGAATAATATCACGAAAATACTGTCCATCCCAACTCTGACCATTTGGCTTCAGCACCCACATGAACTGCTTTGCAGTGAACAAAACAAACACACCAACACAGTCTGGACTTTTTAATAATTCGCGATAATGTTCATTGTCATAGATTTCATCTGGTGTTGTGGCCCACACTCGATCATTTTGGTAGTTAGGCCGACGACAGTAACTTAGGGTGTGACAGTTGCCCCAACTTTGTCCTACAATGCTGTTCAAAATTTTGTGTTGCATATTGACATAACAAATACCCACGTGCAAGTTTTTGAAGATTCATGCATATTCGAGTGAGCACCAGCAATTTGAAAAATAGCGATTTTGCTTATACGGCATACGCGCCTATATATGAGATTACACAACCATCATAAGGGATATTAACACAAATCATTTGCCTGTCTTAATTAAAAGCTGTTATCACTAACACAAAAAAGTTAATCATTCTTATTCTCTCATGGTACATTAAGGGTTTTATCATATATTCACAAGGTATTATTTCTCTAGAGCAAGAAACCATGATTTCTGTTCGGAAACAGATGATCGTTTGCGCTGATTAGGAACGCGGAGTCTGTAATTTTCAACTACTTGAAGGACTTCTTGAAAGCGCTCCTCATCCCTGGCAACATTAAGAAAGTCAAGGCAAAGTTTTACACCACGCTCTGCAGCCTCATTGACGACCTGAAGCTTGTCCACAACCCGTTTCATGTTCAGGTAGTCGTCATGATCCGCCCATTCACTGGCTGGACTGTGAAGAAACTGATAGGGCATGCCTAAAATGGTGAAGAACCGGCTTGAGTCAGGCCCAATTAGGTCCACCAGGGCAGTGCCACTTTCTGGGACAGGGGGAAGATATGGCTTTCTATAGCCCCCATGATTGAGCCCCACTCTCTTAGTAACTTCAATGCCTTCATGGCAAAGAAGGGCCTTCCTCATCTCCTCTTTTGTCCTTTCTTGTACTTGGGACGAGAACAAAGCTAGTGGGGCCAACTCCTCAGTTAGGTACCAAGTGTGTCTACCGAGTGCCACACGTGCTTTGTCAACTATTGTGGCGTCATATGGGGCAAATTCAGCCAAGGTTTCGACCAAATTCAAGTCATTCAGTGGCGCACTTGCTGGAACGGGGCAAACAATCCACCATGGGACATAAACAGCGACTGTGAACACAGCAAACCGTTCTAACTTGCTGATTTGACTTTTAGTCACAACCTCGGCTTTGGGAAACTGCTCTTTGATCTGGCCTGACAAAAGAACAATCTTGAGGGTATAGAGCAGTTTAGCCATCCACCTTGCTTTGTGAAGTGCGCCGGGGTAGACCATTGTGAAGTTCACTGGCTCGGATCCTTTAGTTACAAGCAGCAGACAAAGCTCTACCAGCTCCTTGTAGTCGCCACGTGTAAATGGTTGGGCTAGAGATTCACGGAAGAAGTCAGCCATCTCCTGCTGGCGCTCCTCAAACACTCCAGGCATTGCGGGGTAGTAGTATTTCTTTTTTTCATTGTACGCCAGTTGAGAGAAATGGTTCTTGAACCTAGAAATGCAATTATTGGGATTATTGTATTTCGTACTAATCTATAATATTGTTTTAGGGGTATTAAGATTGATATGATCGATCATTTGCTTGGTGTTAGTATATCTTATAAGTCTAATAAAAGAAATTCCACTAAATTTGTTCATTAGATAATAATATTCCTTGTTATTTTGTAAAGCTTATGACTCACCTCTGGAAAACCATTATGTTTGGACTTGAAGAGCCCTCCACTTTCAAGCAATCCCAGCAAACACCTAGGATGACTTCGCCCACATGCCTGCGACAGGCGCATCAGAATACGGCACGCTCTAATTCCTTTTGGAGGGAGACGCAAGCAGCTGTTTTTTGTCCTGAAAAAAAAATGTAATTGTAGTTTAAGGCCACCATTTCAGGCACGTGCTTTTGCAGATTTCTGTTAAATCATTCACTGTATTTTGGTATTAATGTCGTGATAAATTCACGCTAATGTTTGAAATAGGTTTACCTGTAATGGATGAAGTTGTGTCGAAAACCATACCAACGACATTCTGTTCACACTCCCAATCGACCAGAAGTTGTTTGGTTGCTGTTGATATCAAGTCTCCTTGAAATAGCAATACTTGCTGGTCCGACGGTGCTAGCTCAAACATGCACCGATCTCCAAGAAAATTTACAGGGGTGTTTCCTAGATAAATACACAACATAAAACTTTGAACAGCATTGTAGGACCATTTTTTGATTTTTGGAGGGCAACGGTCACACCCTCCGACGTGTTACGTAAACAAAAAATTCATCGGAGACAGCTAAATGCATGAAATCATCCACATCCCAATCTTCAAGATAATGGGCAAACCACATTCTGTCATCGATGTTAAGTTGAGTTTTTCTTGGCTTTGGAAGTTCATGCCAGGGCTTTAGACCTTGCCTATTACGGTACCGTCGAATGATCTCACCACTAACGATCTTTCCTCTCAACATTTCGATCTCTCTAGAAAGTTTAGCACAGCTGTTTTTCCGCTTACGCGTACCGCTTTCAATGATGTCCTTTGTTTCCTGAGAGAGTGGCAAATTTGGGCGCCCAGATTTGGTTGTATCCATTTCACATTCATCCAAAGTTTTATTCCAATTTCTTTTGAAGAAGTCCTCACTTCTTCGCAACTTTTTGGCAACCCATGAACGTGTTATAAACGTGGCTCCAGCATCAGGAACTTTCCGAAATGTTATTGCTCGTATGCGATCTATCACACGTTGCCTCTCCGAATCACCAATTAATTGAGAAGCCATTATATTATCACTTTATCAGCTAGAGTAATTTTAATACCTGCAATAAATAAAGAATTTTATATATTTTTATAATCACTAAAAACTATTTCGATATAAGTAAACATGTAAGCTACAAATAGGGGGGCTAAGGTTTTTTGGAACCCCTTACATTAGGCCGGGTCGAAAAATTAAATTTGTGAATTTCCACATGTCTGTGTCTAAAAAATTTGTAGATGCACTATAAATGCTCAACAGTGCTTAAGAAAACTAAATTGATGAAGTTTTAGATGTTCCGCAAGTCTTCTGAAGATTGCAAGTAAAACGTAAAGCATTACAAAAAACGTTAAAACTTTAAAAACTTTATATAAATACGAAAACTTTATTAATTATTTAGCAATTATGATTTTTTATTAAGATTTTCTTGTATTTTTTGTATTCTTGTTGCTATTAAGTTAAGATCTGAGCGTAAAGAACAAGAAAGAGCACGAATTTCTAAAAACATTGAAGATGGAGATCTCAATAACCCATCCACTTCCATGGAAGAGCCAATGGACTGGGATAACTTTCATACAATTCCTGATTCTGACACATCAACAGATACAGATAGAGAGCGTGATGATGATGATCCATTGAGGAAGGTATAAAGAAATCAGGTGAAGCACATAAGCTCACTCGTAAATTGCCTTCATTAGCAAAAACTTGTGACCGATTCGGAATATCAGACAGAGTTGGTGCAGCCGTTGCCTCTGCTGTTCTGGAAGATTATCACAATGTTGTGGATAAGAATAAGGTGAGACGGCAGAGAAAGAAGATCAGAGAGGAGTTGAGTAAATCAAGTGAAGAAAGTATAGAAACATTGTATTTTGATGGAAGAAAGGACTTAACTAAAGCAAATCTCTGAAAGGATGGGAGGTACTACAGTACAACAATTACTGAGGAACACAACACATCAAGCCTACAGCTGAACCAGAATCAAAATATCTTGGGCACTTCACTCCTGTGACTGGAAATTCAACTAACATTTCTAAGGGAGTGATAAAGTTTCTTAACAGTAACAATATTAAGGTAAACAATCTGAAGGTCATTGGATGTGATGGAACCAATGTAAACACTGGCATACATAATGGAGTTATCAGGCAACTAGAGGTACACTACAATACTCCTTTTCATTGATTCGTGTGTTTGCTGCATACCAATGAGCTACCTCTCCGCCATTTGTTTAATTATTTGGATGGTAAAACCAAAGGACCAAAAGCCCTTGCTGGAAATGTTGGGAAAAGTCTTACTGCGTGCGAAAAGATGCCAGTTGTCAAGTTTGAAGCAATCAATTCAAGTAATATGCCTTCTATTCCGGGGGATCTCGATCTAAGCCAAGATCAAAAGTATCTCATGGAAATTTGTAATGCAGTCATAGAAGGCCAATGTTCCCAAAACCTAGAAAACCGCAACCCAGGTTCTTTGAACCATGCCAGATGGCTTACGACAGCCAACAGGATAGTTAGACTTTATGTTGCGACCAAAAAGCCGTCAGAAAACTTGAAAACTCTGACCGAATTCATTGTTCGCGTTTATGCCCCAACGTGGTTTATGATATGTAGTTCGAAATATCTGTCTGATGAGCTTAAGGCAGTCATTGATCCTGTTATTGAAAGAGGGGCATATTTTGCTCACCAAGAAACTTTATTGGTCTCGATGTTATTTGATGAAAGGCAAGTGATGAGAGAGTTAGCTTTCCGGCGCATTCTCTTAGCCAGGGAAAGTGTGTCCTCGGGCATTAGAGAATTTAGACGGCCTAAATTTAATTTCTTGGCAAGAGACTACACAGATTTAATTCGATTTGGAAACTACCCAAGACATGAACCACCTCTGACAAAAAGCTTGACAAACACGCAGTTAGAGTTTATGGTAAGGGGTGATGAAACTAACCCTCTATTGAAAGAGTATCCATGTCATTCACAAGCTGTGGAAAGACGTCAAACTTGTAACAGAAGCATCAGCTTCTGTCTGTGGCCAGGAAAATAGAGATGGTTTTATAAAGGCAAGAATTGCTTCAAGATCAAACATGCTTACATTTGAGTCAAAATGCGAATACAAATGTCAATAAACTACATGCAAAAACTAATGGAAGGGAGGTTGGGCTGGGCATGGTGTGGAATTCGACCTACAGCCACCTCCTCGTGGTGAATTCTGGGTGATTTGCCTTGTAAACTATCATGGCACTTCAGCAAAGAGTTGTAGTTTACTATACGGAGTATCGGAAAAAGTCACCAAAATTTAAGTGACTTGAGGAACATCAAAATATTTATATAAAAGCTTGGAACTTTGTCATGATACTTCCTATGTAGGTACACAAACTTTCGTAATACAGGGTAAATTAAACTTCCCAAAAAAAATTTTTCAAGCGAAAACGACCCGGCCTAACATACATATATATTTTTTTTCTCAAATATTTCTTTTCAAAGTCTTTAACAATTTGAGATGCAAGGAAAGAGAAAAGCTGACTGGTTGTTCCATTTGACGTCCTTCGTCCACCAGAGAGAACTGAGACGGGCGGTGACGTAACTGCACCCCACTCCCCATTTCTCAGACTGTCTTTGGATTAAAAGGGAAAGAGAGACGTCTTATTTTTTGCCAGTGTCGGTGACGCTTGTCAGTTTTGTGCTCCTTCTTCTCATTCAAATTAACAGTGTTTAAACTCTGTTAACCTTGTGTTACTGCTCCACCAAAACTGTAAACGTGCCAAGACTACAGTTACAATCTCATCGGATAAACTACATTACTTAACTAATAATATTACATAAAATATATCTACAATTTTTTTCTAGCGAAATCCGGCCCTCCTTCTTATTTCTACAGGGCCACAAGCTTAGCTGTACCCGTGACCTGAAATAACAAACAACGGACGAACAAACGGGTGATCCTATAGACATAAAACGAATGACTAAATTTTAACTACATGTGTAAATAAAAACTTAGTATAAAGCAAAAACGTTATCTAAAAATCGAGTCAAATTCTCGAGGAAAAGAGGAAACAAGAATCAACAACAACAACAACAAAAACAACAGGCATCTCCCATTCCATCATCTTCAGTCTTCATGAGAGAACAGGGGAGAGCTATGCCTTCTCTCGCCACATTAAGCGCTGCTTCCCGGACTTCGGAGAGATATCCCTCCGTCGACGGATCGAGGAATTCCAAGCGAATAAAAGACAGGAATGCCAGTGTTCGCCGGTGATAATAAACAATTAGCTTTATATATGGAATCGTACCTATCTTTTATCCTAAATTGCTTGACAGAAAAGGATGAAAGAATAAACAAATTAGAAGAAAACAAAGAACTAAAACAGTGTATAATCGCTCCTATTAAGAGAATATCTACAACAGAAGATCGACTACAATACCCACCAATAGAAAATGAGAGGTTAAATAGCGACCTCAAACAGGAACCTCACAAAAACGTATACTTTATCTTTGGACCTGGAGTCCTTCAAACCTCCCCAAGTGAAAACTCCACTGAAATTACCAGAAACACCATCAAAGAAAAACGCCGTATAAACATTCTTGAAAATGTCATTACGAAGGCACATCAAGTCGGATAAAAATAATATATACGATCACACACACACACACACACACACACACACATATATATACAGTATATATATATTATACATTAATAAATCACTCTCTGAATACAGAAAAGAAATTTTGATGAAGTATTAAAACTTAAAAAAACGAAAAAAATTATTCCTGTTATGTACAGGAAAGTACATACAATATACCCGTAAGTCATAGGAAGGACAAAGAGTGCTGATTCATTTTCAAAATGATGTCGACAACTTTCGGCGCGATCTACAAATAGAATAAGCTTCAACATAACCTGTATATTAAGTAAACTTATCACTATCACCTTTCATTATGTATTATTACTCTTATATATAATAATTATTTTAAAAAATTCATAAATGTATGCTGTCTTGACATTTTATAATTTTATAATCCTTATAATCTTATAATTTTTCTATTCTCATCGTCCTTCAAATTCTGCAATCGTTAATTTTAACTTTCAACTCTACAATTCCACTGTGGATGCATATATAATATTACGTTCTTACGTACGTTCTTGCTTTACTGCAACCACTTTTTATTTTATTTTTTATATATTATTTTGCATATCGTCAGAGTCATAACATATTTTCCTAAGTCATTTTTTGTGGTTTTAAGGAAAACGAAAAAAGAGGGTTCTAAATTAAATTCTTATTTGCAAAAATTCATATTTTCCAAAGTCATATCACCCTTATAGTTCATCCTACAAGGACGAAATTTGTACCAAAAGATGCGCAATTTTTTTTACATGACATTAGCAACAAAAACAAAAACTCAAAAAGTGACACAGGAAATTTTGTTTTGACGCTGACGATATACTCTTTATGTACTGTACATGTTTATTTTTTTAATGCAGGAAGGAGGGGCCACGGGCGAAGAAGAGAGCCAAAATAAAGGTCCAGGGTTTTCGAGATGCCTAGACACTCTGCGCTTGAAAGAGACAGGAGGTCATAGATAGGGGCAAAGATGGATTGAGGAAGACTGTTCCAGAGTTGACCAGTTGAGTGGATGAAAGATTAAAAATACCGATTAACTCTTGCGTTAGAGAGTTAGACAGAAAAGGAATGAGAAAGTACTGAAAATATGGTGCTGCGTGTTCTCCTTAAAGGAGTCATGCAGTTAGAGAGTTCAGAAGAGTAGTGTCCGTTATAATAGCGATAGTGAAGAGAGAGTGAGGCAACATTGTGGCGAAGGGAGAGTATATATATAATATATATATATATATATATATATATATATATATATATATATATTACAGTGTTTTGCTAAAGCCATTTCAACCCGGCGCGACGCCTTGTCCTCCCGGCGTGGTGCCTTGTCCTCCCGGCGTGGCGCCTTGCCCATTTTTCGCCCTTTTCAAAAACTGTGCTCTGTTTGAGACCAAAGTGTGCCCTGAAAATTGGCGTTTTCACGTATAGTTGCCCTGTCTTCTCTTGCGCACCTTTCCCTTATCAAATCCTGGGCAAAACACTGTTATATACAGAGGCGTACCTAGTATATTGCTGTGATAAATACTGATATTTTTTTATTTTCTTTATTTTGAAACGAAACTATCCTTGTGGTGTTAAGCATTAAAAAACATTTCCAATGATACATAATACATGGGTATGTGTTCATTTTCTATCCCTATGAAATTTTACACAAACTTTTATACAGGTCGTGAGTGAAAAATACAGAGTAATAATCCACATTTTTCGCTGTAAATATGGTCATATAACACAATGAAATGTTTACTTTAATGAGAGGGATCTTGCTTTATATTTGAAAATACAGTACATTTGGCAAGCTTATTATATTGATTTAAAAATTAACCAGTCTAATTATATATAAAAACAGCCGAAATTTGACATTTCACTCCTCTGAAAAACATATTTTGACTCTCAAAAAAGTATAAACTGGGCAATGCATATACTGTATGTACATATGTAACAATCATATACTCATCATATATTATGGGCATATCATAGTACATGCACTTTACAAACACATTTTGAGTTTAACAGTAGCTAGGTCAACTATGATAAAGTAGCAATTATGCGATCACTTGACTTTTGGAACTGTTCCATAGTGACAGTTGGGTTCAATGACCGCTTCCCCAGGAGAGCCTTATGAGATAGAGTAAACTCCTTGATGGTCTTGTCATGTCGTTTCTTTGAGGGTAATGTCACCTGAATCCTAAATAAAGGATCAGTTTTGGGCAGACAGGTAGGAAATTCTCGTGCAAATTGGACCTCCATCTTCAGTCTCTTCTGTTTTGTTTGCTCATTACTTTCAGATTGTAGGTAGTCGTCGACCTCGTGAGAACTAGTAAAAGGACCACCCTCTGCTTTCAGATTCTCCATCATACTGAGACGCTTTCCTTCGTTTTCAATCGCCACAGCCTTTTGATCACTGGCGACAGTGGAGAATTTCTCCTTCATTTTCTTATTCCATGTCAGTTTCAGTTTTCATATGGGTAGCTTCTTCTGAGAAGTTACGGAATGAGACAAACGATTTCTCTCTCAGTTTTACCATTTTCTGCATTATTATACTCCTGCTCACTGCTTCAAGTTTGTTGAGTTTGGTCAGACGGTAGTCGATTTTCCCACATATTTTTTCCATTGCCATATTTGTAACTGGGACATCATCAACATTACTGGCTTGCTCTTCGACTGAATATTGAGATTCAAACTGCTGTAAAATGCCATAGTCTCGTTGCTGTCGAGCGAGAGCAGTTTTAAGCTCTGGCAACATGAAATCACAGAGCTTGACATATTTTTTCATGTACTGTGATGCGCTCTCTCAGTGATAACTGATACAACTTGCTGGCTGTAGGTTACCTTCACACCTTCGAATAGCTCCGCACTTACACAGTCGAACCATGAATTCTGGAGTTCAAAGAACTCTGCACTAATCTTGTCACGCATGTTTCATGCAAGCTCTGATAGAATATCTTAAACGAGAGTGTGTGGCTCCCTTGGCTACTGTTGTATTGTAGAAAGGTTCCACAACTTGAATTCCAAGAGCAGTAAAGACCACAAATGCTGGCTTGAAGTACTCTACCTTTAAGAATCCACGTACTATGTATGCTAGGCGATTTGATATTTCAAGGTTCTGAGCTAGGAAACTATCCAACCATGGGAAGAGGAATATCATCAACTACAGCTGCATGAGAGAGAACCAAACTTGTTGTCTTTGTAGGTAAAGAGTACTTGATCAACATTGTGATCCTGCAAGTACTGAACAAACTGTCTGTAGTAGTTTCAGGGTTTGTGCTGATATTCTGGAGCAACAAGTCGCAACATACAATCCAGTGCTTGTTCAGCAACCGAGCCATGTTTGGAATCAAAGTCTAAGTCTATCATGAAATTTGAAATATTGCTTCCAATGTCATGTCACGTTCAATAAATGCCAGCTGTTTGTTCATTGGTGAGGAGAATCTGAGTGTAGTGTGAGTTTCACAAAATAACTGGCCAGCAGTTTTGTCCAGTTTTGTACCATAATTTCAGCGAAGCCCTTGTTATGTTCTGTCGAATCTGTCATATGTGCATGAACATATTTGTACACATCAGAAACTGACTGATTTGAAACAACCCCCAATATTTCAAACATAAAGGCATATTGGTCTGCGATATCTTGGTTCTTCTCTTCTGCTATTGGGATCAGTGGTAAAGGGAATGACACGGTTTGTCCAACATGAATTCCACTGCTGCTGTCTGTAGCATGGGTGATCATTTGACCTTCCTTCAATTTTCTCGACTACACATGCAAGACTTTTAGCCTCAATAAATTCGTCAGCCTGTCTCATATTCCTGTGATGGGGTAGAGTTTCAATGTCATAGGTATCATCATCTTTCAATACTTTCCATTTCCGTAAAAATAGTTTATTTGCGACTTTAATTGCCTCTGGTGCCTCATTTGTTGATACTCCAAGTCCTTTGAAATCAATTAATGTTTCATACACTGAGTCACGCACTTTTCTCTCTGAAACGCTAATGTATTACATCGCTGGTGGTAATGGATCTTCACATTCCTCATCACTTTCGGAACCAATAAATCTCTTTCGTTTTCTGAGGGTACATGTTGATGTATACTTGACTGCAATAGTTCCTTCACCAGAATCAGTGTCATCTGTCTCAATATTTGATATATTCTTCCTGACACCACCCTGATCATCAAGTGTTTCTCCTAGCTCGTCGATGTCTTCATATTGGAAGACTTTCTCCATTTCTGCTTTGTCTTTATCTGATAGTTCACGTTGACGTTGCCTCCGCATCATTGCAGCATACCAAACAGGATCAACTTCCTTGTCACACTGCATCTTCCTTTCTGTACGCTGGTCTTGTAGATATTTAGTTTCATGGGCAGTCATAGATACACCGAACTCACCTCTGCATTGCTTGATCCTCTCGGAGCTGACTGCTGGTACATCATACAGACTATTTGATTTGTTCCTCAGTTTCTTGTATTCACTGATTGCTTTCCTACTGGTCCTTCCCGCTCTGATTCTCTTCTTGCCTTCTTTGAGGACTGACTAGTCCTTCTCTAAACGTTTCAGTATGGCCGCTGGTATGACACAGTACATTGTATCATGGTAGTATTTACAGTATATCACTTTCTTCACTTCATTCAGGACTGCACTGTTGGGTTGAAGAATTTGTTGGTTTTCTATAAAATGTCTCATTACACCGATAACATCTGAATATAATGGCAAGCTTGTCCCAACTTTCTAAGAGGAGGAAAATCAGTATCAGGGTCCAGAAGAAGGTCAGACTGGCGTGTTTGTCGACTGATCATATCGAAATTGGAGTTCCTGGAACAAAAAAAATGCAGTTAGTTTAGTAACGATGCTCATTTGTAATATTAAAATATACACTATATCTATACTGAAATATATTATGACACGATATACGAACATATGGTCATCTATGTTGATTTACATGAAATATAGCAATAGTTAAATGAATTAAATTGTTTATACTAATATCATTACACAATATTTTTATTGACGGTCATTTTATTTATTCCTATATTTCATAAAACAATTCTTTCTGATATTTTTATCACGAAAATCTTTCAGAAACAACTTTATACTGGAAATAATTCTACAGGGTGTCCCATAAGTCCGGCATCATAGAAAAATAATAAAAAAGGGTAAAACAAAAGCTTTTATTTACAGAACGTGCTCAATATGTCCACCATTGTTTTCAATACACAAATTCAGACGTGATACCCAGTCAGCAAGCACACGGTGAATGATGTCAGGAGTAATGGTGTTACATGCCCCAATAATGCGCTGCCGCAAATGTTCAACACTCCTAATTTTCTCCGCGTATACCAGCGCTTTGAAGTGGCCCCAGAGATAAAAATCTAGTGACGTGAGATCCTAGTTGGCCATTCCACAGGCCCTCGACGTCCTATCCAATGACCAGGGAATTGTTGGTACAGGTATTCCCTTACTTGGGTGCTGTAATGTGCAGGAGCGCCGTCTTGCTGGAACCATGTTGGGAAATTTCCTTCTTCGTTCAAGACACTGGGAAATACTTCTTCCTTGAGCATACGTAGGTAGGTGCCTCCCGTGACATGTTCATCGAAAAAGAGGGGGCCTATGATGCGATCCTTCCAAATGCCACACCATACCATCACCCGAGATGCAACGTGTTCCTTTGAAGAGGTATACCAGTGAGGGTTGTTTTGAGACCAGTAGCGGGTGTTCTGTCGATTTACCTCACCATTTCCATTAAAAACAGCCTCGTCACTGAACAGAATGGTGGACGGGAAATTGGCATCCCGAGCATATGAATTATGGTTTGTAGAAATAGAAAAATATGAATTTCTCCTATGATGCCGAACTTATGGGACACTCTGTATAGTACAGTGTATTTGCTATTAATGGTTGGAGCTTGGTAAGGGGAGAAAATCAAGCAATACCCAATAATTATACATCACTGAAATTCTTTTTCATAGCATCACATTCTCTGGGTGGTTTCGTATTGAAATAAAAAATTGCAAATTATCACCCCACCTTACCCAGAGGCAGGAAAATTTTCACCATAGTAGCTTAGAGTTGTGCCATTTGATATCGCTAATTTGCAATTAGAGGTTGTTGTTCTTTTATTATTTTAAAACTTATTTGATTTGTCCATTTAAATAATTTGTCCATTTAATTTTTTAGTGCAGTAGTATAGCCGAAAAAGGTTAGAGTGCAAGAATGTTGCAAGTGATTACGTAATGTTGCAAAGGGGGGATGTTGCAAAGGGGGGTGGGTGTTGCAAAGGGGGTGGGGGTGTTGCAAAACAATTTAAAACAAAATTTTAAAAAAGAAAAAAAAGAAAAAAATTACCCCAAAGGGCCCTCTGTTGCCAACCGGGGTTGCAAGGGGCATGCAACTTGGGGGCGGAGTTCTCCCCCAAGCTATTCCCCCCAAAGGGCCAGAAAGGAGAGAAAGGAGGAGAGGTGTTCACCTGGCAGGAGCCAAGTGCATATTAAGACTTCAGCCGAGTAGGCGTTGTTTTATAGGCTCCTACTCAGCCAGTTGGCTGAGCCAAGGGGGGGGAGGGGTACACCTGCAGGAGAGAGAGAGAGGTAGTTGCCTTTGATTGTAAGGCATGCAACTTGGAGGCGGAGTTCTCCCCCAAGCTATTTTCGTTTACCTAACCTAAGAGGCCTCTAAGGGGTTTTCCCAAGGGCCAGAAAGAGAAGGACCAGAGGTCCTTGCTCGGCTGGGAGCCGAGCTTGAATGATTCTTTCATCAGCTTCTCGGTCTTTTATAAACCTCTATTCTGGCTGAGTTGCCAGATAGCGCCATGTATTCAGTTGCCAGATAGCGCCATGTATTCAGTTGCCAGATAGCGCCATGTATTCCAGATAGCAAAAACCATATATTAATCATCCATTTAAATAGTGTACCACAATATATGACGGTAGATGAATCCAATCAAATTCTGTTTATTAAATAAATAATTTTTACACACTTAATTTTTATTATAAATATTTAAGTCACGAATAACGAAACGAAATGAAAATTTATGAAACACACAGAGCCTCATTCCCCTGCGAAGAAAATTGAAAAAAAACGAAATTTAAAGAAATTAATCAATTGAAATTAGACAAAACACAATCCGCTATAACGGGGTCGGTTTCGAAGAACACCTGCTGGTTGAGAGACCTTCCCCCCAATCCCTGATAAGCCTCCCTTCACTCCAAACGAAACGAAAATTTATGAAACACACAGAGCCTCATTCCCCTGCGAAGAAAATTGAAAAAAAACGAAATTTAAAGAAATTAATCAATTGAAATTAGCCAAAACACAATCCGCTATAACGGGGTCGGGTCTCATTCCCCCACAATCCCCTGCGAAGAAAATTGAAAAAAGCCGAAATCTAAATTACTTCTACAATGAAACACATTCTCAATGCGCTTACGAAGAAACATATATTAATCTAAATACCACAATATATTTATATAGTTAATCAATTGGAAGATTCAACCATATAAAATACCACAATATATTTATATAGTTAATCAATTGGAAGATTCCTTTAAACACACGTTCCAATAAATCAATTATTTCCTATTTAAATACCGAAAAACGAAAGAAGAAACGAAGAAAATTGCAAAAAAAACGAATTCTAAAGAAATTAATCAATTGAAATTAACCAAAACACACGATCGTATTCTCAAATCTATACACACACACACACACACACACACACACACACACACACACACACACACACACACGAGGAAAAGGAGACTCTGTGTCCATTCGATTCACCTATTGCCAGAGGCGATTTTTTTCTGACCATAATTTTTACCTTTCTCCCAGACAGCTTGAACAAATCCTCTCCTCACTCCATTTCTTAGATATACCCACAATTATATATATATATATATATATATATATATATATATATATATATAGAATAGAGAGAGAGAGAGAGAGAGAGAGAGAGAGAGAGAGAGAGAGAGTTTTGTTCAAATAACGTTAAGTGTACTAATTTAAATTTACTTTCTTTTTTCCAGGTTAACCATACCCACAATTATAATAAATAATAATCGAATTACAGACGATTGTTCGAACACAATTGTTCGAACACAATTGTTCGAAAACCATAGTTCGAAAAACAGTTGTTCGAAGCAACAATTATTCGACGTTATAATTGTTCGAATGAACAACCAACTAAATAAAATCTTAGTTGCCAAGACGCAAATACGAAGACGTAAATAAGAAGGTTAGCCTCTTCATTTAAACTATAACATTTATAGTGCTGCAGTTAAACCACCCTTAAAATGGCAGAGTTTGTTTCTAGTGAGAAAGGAAAGCCAATGCTCTTAGTGAATGGGTTTTTATATGTAAGAGACCTAACCTAACCTAACCTAACCTAACTATAATTTGCAACTATAGTTTACCTTGACTTTCATATGCTTCTATCCTGTTTTATTAATAAAGATTTTTAACTTTGAATAACGTATGAATAAAGATTTTTAACTTTTAATATTTTTTAATACTTTTTTTTTTCGATTTTAGGATTAGTGTACGTGCAGGGCTGTTTACGATTTCGTATACTAAATCATTCGTAAGGTTTGAGTTTCTTAAACTTACGTTTAAGCCTCTCACAACATCCTCGGCCGAACCATATTGACCCGGTCCTAGTCTTACTTCTGTACTGTAATACCGTGCAACCTTAGTCCGAGCGATACGCATAGTTTCATCCAAAGCTACCCCAGCTTTTTCACACTCGTCAATGTCTCTAAGAATCGTAAAAACGGTTTCTTTATGTTCAATATTTAAAAAGATGGTGTCCAGCTGAATTTCGCATATTCCCACCTCATACGAATCACGACCCAATTCAATGTGCTTGTGGAGCTCTGTTACAAAGTTGGCTAGTGTGTTGTTAGGGTGTACAGACAGGGACGAGGAGGACGGGAGTGTGACGAAGAAATGGTTAGGAGCCATGTTGCATACTATTTAAACTTCATTATTGCATCAGCTTTTATATCTGTGTTGAAGCTTTCTGGGTACCCTAGCCATTTCACCAGGTACATTTTTCTCTTTCCTGTACCTTTGCTTCCTAAAATTTTCTCAATTTTAAACACATTTTTTTCTAAATTAAACGCAACTTTCTGCAATTCCTCGCGGTAAAAACCTCCTGAGATTTCTTCCCCATTCAAATCTTCAATGTAATACATCATTATCTCACCTTTAGGTCTCATAGCCCTAACTTTAAAAATCTCGCGTGTCCATCCTTGCTCAAAACCCTTTGCGAATTTATTCCCCGAACGCGACAGCCTTACATAATCATTGATTTTGAAGCGCGCAGAGTGTGGTGGTGGTGGTGGTGATCCATCTCTTCTCGGGAGCGTACCTCTTTCTAAAACTTCGTTAGGTGTTGTCCCAATCGTGCGATGGTGTGAGCGGTTGTAGGATGATGCCAATGATTCCAGAATGTCTAGAAATCTGTATGTGTTTTTATGTGTAAAATAACGGTGCATGCGTTCCTTTATGGTGCGCTGAACTCTTTCAGCTAAAGAAGCCTTATGTATAGAATTGGTTGTGTAATAGCTGATATTAAACTCTGTCAACATGTTCTGAAAAGCACGGCCTATAAATTCCTTCCCCATATCCGTACAAAAATAGCCAGGAACCCTGTTTTCTTTTAACATTAGCGTTTTGGTGGCTTTAGCAACTGTTTCAGGTGATTTATTTTTCAGAGGAACTAGCCACAGATATCTAGAGAATACGTCTATTATGAATAGAATGTAGCGGTAACCATCGTTATACACAGAATATCTTTGCATGTCTGTTAAATCTGCTTGCCAAATAGAATCAATCGAGGAAGCCGTTGTCTTGGCTGTTTTAAACCTTTTTCTCACAGGCTTATGAAGCGTATAAGCGTCCTGCTCCCTCAAAAATCTTTCAACATCTTTTTTTCCTACTCCGTAAACACTTCTGTACAGTCTATCTACGCCGCCGTAAGAGGATGGGTTAGAAACGTCATAATAGCGTTTAGTTAATACGTTAGCCATTTGCGTATTTTAGAGGCACGTGGGTAGGGTTGGTTTAACCTCTTCTTTCTCCTCTTCAAAGGTGTTACCGCCGGGGGTGACGGCGTCTTCAATTGTGTCACATGCGTTGCATGTTCCAAGTCTTTTAACCTGTTCAGATTTCCTATCAACGTTTTAGGGACATTTATTTGTTGTAGTCTTGCTTTAATATGCTTCCATCCTGATGGTGATGGCCTATCCCACTTTCTCACCAGATCATGGACAATGTCTACGATATTCGATCCCTGTACCTTTGATCCTTCCACAATGATCTCGCCTGTATCGGTCCATTGTATGGCTGGATCCTCATTCAATAGATTATAAAGACTTAAGCCTTTACTCATCAATGTATGTGGGAGGGTGCTTTTTAATACATGTTCGATATGTTGTGTGGCTAATCTTTTTGGTTGGTCAGCTGTATCGTCGGGCTCAGATCCTATGTCGCCATGTCCATCGTCCCCGTGCTGTGCCCAATAACCACAGGAATCTCTGTAGGGCTCTTATTAATTTTCGTACTCGTGAAGAAATTTCTGCAGAGCTTCTTGGTATAAGATTCTTTTCTCATCAGGTGTTTTTTCACTGTTTAATAGGCTAGCAATTCGCTTTCCATTCTTTTAAGTCTGCTTTTACGGGATCTAGATCCGTGTCTGGATTCCTTTGCAGTGAAGCGTACACCTCGTGGGGAATCACTACCACTTTCTTCATTATATTAATCTAGTCAGTAAAGGACCCAAAACTGAAAATAAGATGGGGAGAAATGACCCTCCTGTTTGTACAATAATTCGTTTTTTCTTCGCTACAGTTTGACTTTTACGAGCGAGTGCACGTATTATGTTCTTGTAGCGGCGTAGGCGAGCCTTCTGATGGGTTTTCATTGATACATTGCAATTTATAACGTTAAGACAGATTTCACAGATGCATTTTAAAAAGTCGGCGTCGATATTTTTAATAAACATCTGCTGCATTGCCCGGGGCAGTCGATGATAGATTTTTATTAATTCACGGTATTTCTTTAGTCTCTTTGTCATTCTGGAATATACACCGTTTCAGGCTCGTTTGGAAATATATTCGTTCGCAGAAGCACTCTAAACGTGTTTCGCGGATGAAGGTCGCAAAGCAAATATCCGTAACGCGTGCTTGTAGCTTCTTTATAAACTTCCAAAAACTCCTTACGCTGATTCGGGAACATTTGATTGGCTAATACCCCAATTTGTGATACATCTCTACGTTGCGCGAATAAGACTAGATATTGCGTATTTAACGACACATCGCGCATGTATCTATTTTTGAAAAATAGATTCTGATTGATGAAGAACACGCTTATGTTAAGATGGTGGGAGAATACTGTAAATGTCTCGGCAAACGTTTTATCCATCTCCAACATGAGATCGTCAATTACAATGATTGTATGTTCATTTCCCTTTAACGAATTAACGTCATATACTCCTTTGTGGAACAAAATATCATCTTGGTACTCGTTGAACACTGATTGATACGTCGAATAGCACCATATAACTTTATGCACAAATTTCGAGAACATCTCTCACTTTTCTTTAATGATTTTAAGCATAACCACAGTTTTACCACATCCTGTAGGTCCAGATATAATACATGTGGATGGACTCGTGAATCTGAATTTCTAAAACGTCACACTCCTAAGTGGGTCATTTACAAAATATTACAAATTTTGAGTGCTGTTCCTTATATTTTGCTTTCTTCTCCCACAGAACCGTGAATGACGATGAGGTAGAGCATCCCATCATTGACATTACGGATGACCTCGACGACAGTGTACTGTAGTTGTGATCTCCTCCCCTGCCAACGAACCCTCACCAGCGATACCAGTAGCACGTCCAAAGCGGAGGTGTGAGAACCCCACGTCAGGTATAAAGCGCCCGAAATACGCGCCTGTTGCAGCGGTAATAGATCCTCAACCCTCAACCTCTTACGCAACAAGCCCCCCAGCAGCACCTCCCGCTAATATATCCCCTTATTCATCCGCCGCCCCCCGTTCTGTTAAGTCTACAATAATAGAGCCCCAACCATCAACCTCCTACGCAACAGGCCCCCTAGCAGCACCTTCCGCTAATATACCCCCTAATTCATCTGCCGCCCCCCGTTCTGTTGAGGATGCTATAACGCTCGAATTGGTGCGATCCGCAGCCCCGACCCCAGCCTTGACTAGAAATCGGTATAGAGTCAGGGTCGACCCTAGAGCCATGTATAGCAATGGAATTGAGCGCGGGCTACGCCGGGTTGTACAGCATATTGTAGAGTTTGCTCTTCAGAATCGCGACGAGCGTGAAGTCAGGACGTGTCTGTCCTTTGGATTCGGGTCAGATGACGGTGATGTAGACGATTATTGGGTGATAGTGCCATTTAGACGTTTGGCGCCTGAAGATATGGAATATATATTAGGACGTATAATGCAAGCCGCCCAAAGTAGTATAGCCTTTAATGGACAACTTCACGGTAAATATTGACCGTGTATTCCGTGTTGCGGGTCATAGTGCCATACCGTATACTCTTAACTTCAATTCTCCGATATTTACCGAAAGCATATAAACGTCGATCGTGGTTGCGGCTTTATAGCAGTACTCTTAGCACGTATGTTTACTGTACAAAATACACGGCTCAAAAAATTTGGTTGCCTACGGTCGTGGAGCGTGCCCGTAAACTAGCTGTAGACTGTGAACTTGAATTTGACTGTAATATGGGTCCTGAAGAGCTGAGAAGGGTAGAACAGGAAATGAATGTCCGCATAGTTGTATTTGGGTTGGATGATCGTCGTAGGACTGTGTATGTTTTTAAAAGCTGTGTGAGAGATCGTACAAGACCCCTACTTATTTTAGGATTGTCAGGGACAACGTATCTCCCCATCCGTAATATAAGGTGGCTTTACGCGAGTTATGACAAAAGTCGAAAATATGGGAGACATCATGATTTGTGTAAGGGGTGCCTCGAGTTTGCGGATGATATAGTGAGACATTGTAAAGAATGTCACATGGTATGTGAGCAGTGTAAAAGCACCAAATGTGAAAGCCGTGTAGTTGAAGCTGAGAAGAGAGACTGTGATGTGTGTAGACGCACATTTTTCAATAATAGCTGTTTTGATTTCCATAAATCAATTGGCACGTGCAGGAAAATGAGAATCTGTGAATGTGGTATGTTTCACACAATGGATAATTGGGGAAATTTAAGCACAAGTGTGACGTAATTCACTGTCCTACATGCCAGGAGGAATATAAGGCGGATGGAGTAAAGCATGTATGTTATATGAAAGATGCTAAGCCTAAAAATAACCCTTGTATAACTGTGTACTACGATATAGAAACATATACGAACGCTGAAACCAAAGAGGTAATTCCACATTTACTTGTGAGCCAGACCATCTGTGATGAGTGTATGGGTATCGAATGTGACGAGTGCCCCAAATGCGGTAAACGGACAAACGTTTTTAAAACGAATGTCCGCGATAGTCCTGTGAAACTATTTGTGTCCTATATTGTCAAGTTAGCCGACAAGTTCAAAAAAATGACTGTGTATATTCTCGCCCATAACGGGGCAAAGTTTGATACGCAGTTCCTTTATAAGGAGTTGCTTGAACACGAATCCTCTGAGATATTTACAGGTGATCCATTGAAAAGAGGCAACAAATTAATACAGATGCAAATAAGAGGCAATGTACAATTTAAAGACATTTTATTATTCACACCTTGTAAATTAGCAAAGCTACCCAAGGTGATGGGAGTAGCAGCTGAAGTTTCCAAAGGATACTTCCCTTACACTTTCCTCACCAGCGAGACTTTAAACTACGTAGGCCCACCACCGCCCAAACATTATTTTGACTGTATGGATGAACGTGAAGACTTTGATCGATACTACAACAGTTTTAATGAAAGTAACCCTTATAATATAGCTGATGAATGTGAGCGTTATTGCGTGGACGATGTGCGCGTGCTTAGAGTATGTTTCCAGGCCTTTAGAAGGATGTACATAGCCCGTTTCAAATGCGATCCACTGCAAGTCGCAACCACCATCGCATCATTATGTTTTACGGTGTTCAAGAATAACTTCATGCCTAAAGACACCTTAGCCATTATTCACCGAAACAACCCCCGCAGTTACGGACACAAGGCTATTTACTGGCTCATACACCTACAGCAACAGACAGGTGTATACATAAAGCACGCCCGCAACACGGGTGAAGTACCCATTAAGATTAATGGACGTGTTTTTTGGGTTGATGGGTTAAGTGAAAACCGTATCACTGGTGTGAAGACTGTGTACTCCTTTAACGGTTGCTGGTGGCATGGATGCCCCCGTCTTGAGTGCGGAATCGCCGGAGATATACACGGTAGGTCTCCTGCCGACTGTCTTGCATCGACCCGCACCCGCGATCAACTTATAGGATCACAGTTCACTCACAAAGTCTTGTGGGAGCATGAATATGATGCACGGATGGAGACAGACGAGGTGTACCGTGAGGAAATAAACACGATCAAGCGTTCAATGGTGCTGGATCCTCTCAAATGTGGTGATAGCTTGTTTGGAGGACGTACAAATCCATTCAGACTATACTTTCCACCTACGGAGGGCGTGAAGCTCAATTACTACGATTTCTGTTCTTTATACCCATACGTGATGAAGAACAATCCGTACCCCGTGGGCGCTCCTGAGAAACTGGTGGGACCTAGCCTACCCTCCATCAATGAATTTTCAAAAAATTTGAATGATCGTTACTTTGGGCTCTCTTTCGTAGACGTACTCCCCCCACGCAATTTATGGATGCCGATCTTACCTGTCGTTATCGACGACAAGCTCATGTTTCCCCTGTGCGTAAAGTGCGCGGAAGAGGATAACGGCGAATGTAACCATATACCTCACCAGCGTAAGATCAGAGGCGTATATACAAGTCCTGAGCTGGCCCTAGCCGTACGCCATGGTTATAGAATACTGAAGATACATGAGGTGTGGAGGTTTCAGAAGCTACCCAACCTTTCCACACCATATATAAACGCCTTTTTGAAGGATAAGGTTGAGGCATCAGGGTATCCGCGAGGAGTTGATACCGAAGATGAAAAGTCTGCCTATATTCAACGTTACCGCGACCGCGAAGGTATACAACTTGATCGTGCCCAAATTGTAAAAAATCCTGGCAAGCGCTTTAGTGCAAAGTTGTGTCTAAACAGTCTATGGGGAAAATGTGCGCAGAATACCGGCAGAGGGAGCATTCATTTGGCACAAAGTTATTGCGATGTCTGGGATTATGCCAATGCTCCCGATAAAGAGGTCATGGAGATCGTGAATGTAGGTAACACTTACATAATAAAGTACAACAACACTGAATTTGCCACAGATACCTCAAGGGTTACAAACATACCTGTGGCCAGCTTCACAACAGCCTACGCCCGTATAAAACTTTGGGGTCTATTGCATTCTCTTGGGCGGAGAGTATTGTATGCCGATACAGATAGCGTGATATTCACAGAGAGGGAGGGTGAATACATGCCCGCTATTGGAGAGTTCCTCGGCGAGCTCACTGATGAGATCAAGGATGAGTATGGGGACAACGCACACGCCGACTCTTTTGTCTCAACAGGACCTAAGACTTATGGGGTACGGGTCAGGGTGGGGGAGGAAATGAAATATATCGTGAAGGCAAAGGGTATTACGCTCAACCATGCGAATTGACGGGTTGTTAACTTTGAATCGTTGAAGGATCTAGTATGTTTGGACGATGATGAGGGCGAACAACCTCCCCAACTAATTGTAGGCACCCACAATTTTCGGGCGCAGAAGCTGGGGGCGTGAAGGAACTTAGGGGTACGAAGGTGTGCCGTAACACCTATAGGAAAGGTTACCAGTTACCTGGTACCTATGATACCGTACCCTTTGGATACCATAACGTATGATGCTTCTATTGTTAACTCACACGTATTTGTCTTGTATATAATCGTATCTATTGATTTATTACACGTATTTGTAAATATATATATATAACTTGAATATCTCGTTTATTAAATCGTATTTGTAAAGTATCTATTGATTTATTACACGTATTTGTAAATATATATATAACTTGAATATCTCGTCTATTAAATCGTATTTGTAAATATATATAACTTGAATATCTCGTTTATTAAATAAATCATGTTTCTATTAGCGTTTCACTTTCTCCTTTGTGTGTGTGTGTGTGTGTGTGTGTGCGTGCACAGGTGAAAGTTCTAAGCTCCGCCCACTGTAAGACCGTGAGTCATGCTACTATCTGGGAGTCCCTGCGTGGTCAGTCGACTGCAGTAAGCCCGAGAGATCAGACGTGTATTCAGATCAGACGTGTATTCAAATGGCTACCTTTAATATTGCTTGTACAACGTTTATGAAATGGTATTCAGCAAAGTGTCAGGATGTGGTGGATACCGAAAAACTTCCTATTCTTCCCTCCTATACCTCTTTTAAAAACACATTGGATTGTGCGAAGTTCCAAGATGTACAAATACTCTACGGATGTTCTGGTGAGACCGTTGAAGGCTTTCGTTGCACAGACGATGTGCTGAAGTATACTGCAGAGCTAAACTTTATAAAGTCTCACATACACCGTGAAGTAAAAGAAACAACGCGTGCAGAAGAGAAGCAGCAGGTATGGATAATGAGTCTTGCGGATGGGTGGTGTGACAAGCGGTATTACGTCATGCTACACCATGTCGATTACTCATACCCTACGACTGGAAATGTGAATCTCGTGATCATGGACAATCTTAAGTATTTTTATCACTATATTAACGTATATCATGATGAGGTTCGTAGTGAGGTTGTGGCTAGTGCCCTGCGTGAGTTTTTAACAGACTTTAGAGACGAGTATCGTTTGATGGGCAGAAAGGAAAAATATGAGCATATGTTCCTCTCAAATAGTGCGCCGGAGTGTGAAGATGTTTAGTAAAACATAAAATGTTCCTAGTTCTTATCCTGAGGTAAAATGTCTGGTGCGTAGGCTGGTAGTGATGAAATTAATTCTTGTACCGGGAAAACAAATATGTACAACAATTCGGTACGACTCGCGGATCATACGAACAAGCCCATTCACTTATCATCGAGTCAGCCGCCCGTCGAACCGTTCCTGCCTACCTGCGTACCTCACACGGCCCATAGTTATCTCAGAGCTTGAACCGAGTGGACGGGCGCTCCTCGAATACGATGGAACTTCCTTTGAGCAGCATTCTCAACGCCTCGTACGATGTGTCCGTGACGAAATCGTTGCGCGTGTTCAGGTGTAATTCCGGTACCATTAGCTATGTACTGGAAACGGAATGTAGACAAACAAACAAACGGGTTTATTTAAGTGTCGAGGAGATGAATAGAATCTTCGTGATAGTTGAGAAGTGGAGTGAAGATCGTTATAAAATACCTGCTAACGTAGGTACAAGAAGAGAGCAGATTAGTGACGCACCCTCATACGCCGTTGTATGTACGTTGTGTATAAATAACGATCGGCCGTGCATTGATATACGGCTGATGTGGAAGAATGCTTCTGATAATAACGCTCTTGTTCCTACGCGAAACCGTTTCATCCTCGACAGAATGTTTGAAATCGTCGGATTCCGCAAGCTGAAACCTATATTAGACGCGCGTGTTACGGACATGCTTTATTTTGATACAGTACTTGAATACGCCTACACTGCTCTGCTCGATGGGTTTACCGAGTGTAGGGCTGGTGAGAATGGTCTAGTGCTGGACGTTTATTTAAAAAGTTTAGACTCTTTGAAATACCATGAACTTTGGTACAAAGCAATTGATCGGTACAAGGCTGAGCTCACCTACACCGTTCACCCTGAAGAACTATTTCTTTATATAACGCGCAGTTGTCGTAACGATTTAGAAGATTATTTCAATTGCCGCTATGTTGAGTGAGTTCACGATTGAAAAGCTCGAGTCGGTAGAAATAAACCCTCGATTGGAAAAGCGTGCTTATAAACTTGTGTTTAATAATGTAGCTAACGATGAACTCTTTGTGCGTGCTTTTGATTGTATTCTAGACGTATTTAAAGATGACTTACCAACCGGTTGTAAAGTGGGAACAAAAATAGTACTGAACGATATGAAAGCCCTTCATATCGAATACAGGTTTCCCTATACTTTAAGCGGTGAAATATTATTAAGCCGCATATACTGCGTAATGCAGAGCAATAATGATGTAATTGTAAACTCGATTAAGACCGAGTTTAGTATTTTGAAAAAAAGTGAAATGTATTTATATATTTTGCGTGATATTTCTCCTGTACTGTTATGATTATATGCATATTTCTATTATTATTGAAATGTATTTATATATTTTGCGTGATATTTCTCCTGTACTGTTATGATTATATGCATATTTCTATTATTATTGAAATGTATATTTATTTCTATTTGAAATGTATATTTATTTTATATATCTCCATAATTGTGTGTATATATTTCCTGTACTGTTATGATTATATGCATATTCCTCAATTATTATTGAAATGTATATTTATCTTCTATATATTTATAATAAACAGAATGATGCAATGTGGTTTTACTTGATTATATCATGTTACGCCTTCTAAACCTACTACCGGTATTCTAAACCAACTTAAGAAATATAATAATGTATACAATGGTATCACTAAAAAGCGGTATCTGGCAACTCAAGCCATTTACGCCTTCTAAGCCAACTGGCTGATTAGGAGTCTATAATAATGTATACAATGGTATTGCTAAAAAGTGGCATTGGCAACTCAGTCTTCGATTAGAATTAAATATATAGCGAATACATGGCGGTATCTGGCAACTCAAGCCATTTACGCCTTCTAAGCCAACTGGCTGATTAGGAGTCTATAATAATGTATACAATGGTATTGCTAAAAAGTGGCACCTGGCACCTCAGTCTTCGATTAGAATTAAATACATAGCGAATACATGGCGCTATCTGGCAACTCAAGCCATTTACGCCTTCTAAGCCAACTGGCTGATTAGGAGTCTATAATAATGTATACAATGGTATCGCTAAAAAGTGGTATCTGGCAACTCAGTCTTCGATTAGAATTAAATATATAGCGAATACATGGCGCTATCTGGCAACTCAAGCCATTTACGCCTTCTAAGCCAACTGGCTCATTAGGAGCCTATAAAACAACGCCTACTCGGCTGAAGTCTTAATATGCACTTGGCTCCTGCCAGGTGAACACCTCTCCTCCTTTCTCTCCTCCTTTCTCTCCTCCTCTCCTCCTTTCTCTCCTTTCTGGCCCTTTGGGGGGAATAGCTTGGGGGAGAACTCCGCCCCCAAGTTGCATGCCCCTTGCAACCCCGGTTGGCAACAAAGGGCCCTTTGGGGTAATTTTTTTTTTTTTTTTTTTTTTTTTTTTTTTGCAACACCCCCACCCCCCTTTGCAACACCCCAACACCCCTTTGCAACATTACGTAATCACTTGCAACATTCTTGCACTCTAACCTTTAGTGCTTATACTATGCTTATTTTCTATATTTGTTTTATTTGCCTTATTTATGTTAAAATAAGACAAAATTTGCTGTTTTAGGCAGGTGTCTACTCTGCTTGTACGTAAATCCGCATATATATATATATATATATGTGTGTGTGTGCGTGTGCGTGTGTGCTATATATTTTTTTCTTACCTGTTATTATTTCTATTACTGTATGTGTTACCCAAATCTTCACATCATGATCAATACTTTAAATACTCTCAATACTGAAAATGAAATTACTGAATTTGTAAACGTAGTCAACTCCCACTATATCTTAGTAGACAACTTTTTAAACGAGAAATGTGACAATGGCGATCTGTCTTTCCTAAACTTAGACATTCGCATTTTCCCAAACTAGTTAGACGAATTGACAGCTAACCTAAAATTGTTACAACATAAATTCACGTGTATTATATTAACTGAAACCTGATTAAATGAAAACATTAAGATCTTTTTTAATATTCCAAGGTACACAAGTTACCATGTATGTAGGGCTAACAATAGGGGGTGAGGAGGTGTAAGTATATTTGTAGACTCAAACTACAAGAGTAAAAGTACAGAAGAACTGACAAGCATAAACGATAACTCAGAAACACTTGCAACTGAAATGCTTATTCATAAAACCCAGTATTTAATTTTAGGCATTTACCAACCACCAACTGGTAAAGTACCAAATTTTACTTTAAATATCAATAGAATTGAAACCTCTAATTATATAGGTGAAAATTTGTTATTGTAGAAGATTTAAACGTTGATCTCACAAAAGAACATTCAAATAATAAAGCAAGCTTTCTTCACAACATCATGATTGCAATTGGTTTTAAATTAGTTATTACAATCCCACTAGACATTACAATGACATAAGAAATTCGACTCTGTTAGATCAAATCTAGGTGCGATCCCCGCTCGACTACATTTCGGGTATAATTATAAAAAATATCACAGACCACTTGCCTACATACACCAGGCGAATCACTTATTTCTTAGCAAAGGAAACTATAAAAGGTGACTATAGATCTTGCAGCTATAATAACAAAATAAAATTCCTGAGAGAAATAAGAGCTTTTGATTGGACTACAATAACCGAAAGTAACCATGGCATTGGAACAAAATTTCAAGCATTCTCAAACACACTAATGGATATATTAGTAGTATGACCGCAAAAGGAGAGATTGCAATGCAATTGCAAATGTCGTTCAATGTTGCAAAGGAAACGTTGCAAGCTGTTATGCAATAAGTAGGAGGGGGAATGTTGCAAGAGGTTATGAAACAAGGGGGTTATGCAACGATGGGGGAGGGTTTATGCCCCAAGTTGCAATGAACTCCCCCAGCAAGGTGGGGGAGACCTCTTTGGGGAAGAAGTTGGGACGGCCTCACCCCCCCAAAGGGATATACCTAACCTAAGAGAGAGAGAGAAAGGAGGAGAGAAGAGTGTTCGCCTGGCAGGAGCCAAGTGCATATTGAGAGTTCATCCGAGCGCCCGCTGTCTTATAAAATCCTAATCGCCAGTTGGCTTAACTGGTTGAGTTGCCAGATTGCGCTATTTAATTAATTAAAGCATATATTCTGACTTTCCGCCAGTTGGCATATTCCGTCAGCTGGCTTAAACCGCCAGTTGGCATAACCCGCCAGTTGAATTAGAAGGCCTAACCAGCCATTTGGTATAATTAAATAATAATAATAATAATAACGTTTATATATACAACCAAAACAATTAAATAAACACCACCACATCACTCTGTTTATTTAGACGAATTATTGGATCCAATTTCATGAAAATAAATATACAATCCTATACAAACGAAGGAATATATGCAATCAAAAAGTAATAATAGCTTTTCACCCCGTCCTAGACTACAGTTTAACGGGGAATACTACTACAATAGATCTAGTTGGCCTGGTGAAGTAGTGAGTTCACTTCTTTTACTCTACATCTCACAGGTACCCGAGTCATCGGGGATCTTCTTTTCTATTCCATGGAATTTTAGATCCTCCCCTTTTCCGTACCGTAACAGTTGAATTTTATCAGTTAAACTTCATATAAAAACCATGCAACATCTCCTAAAACTTACTACATCATTAGCCCTAACCCATCCTTCATTCATTAAAAAAGTTCTACTTTATCGGCAACCTTTGTTTAACATCCCGCCAAATTGTTCATTCCGACGAAGGTCAAGCTTGTCACTCCACCTTAGACCTACAGTTTAACGTTGAATCCGAACCACGCAACAGCACGTGCGGGGCAGAAATTACGATGTCATCGTCCGGACTCGACCTCTCAACCTACGATCCAATTTCACGAAATTATTGAAAATAAATATACAATCCTATACAAGTGAAGGAATATATGCAGTAAAAAATAATAACAGCATAAGAATTATGAACGAGGAGTATGTATATAATAAAAAAATTAATATATAAACCCTGACCTACCCAAATTGTTCATTCTAACGAAAGCCAAACTTTCCACCCCACCCTAGACCTACAGTTTAAAGGAGAATCTGGACCTACCCGAATTGTTCATTCTGACGAAGGTCAAACTTTTCACCCCGCCCTAGACCTACGGTTTAACGGGGAATCCAGCACCCCAGCATTTTCTTATTAATCTCTTATACAAAATGCTTTTAAAACAACATTTCTTTTTATTCCAAGACAAAAAAATACCCGACTTGCTCATTCCGTCGAAGGTCAAGCTTTTCATTCCACCCTAGACCTACAGTTTAACGGAGAATCTGGACCTACCCGAATTGTTCATTCTGACGAAGGTCAAACTTTTCACCCCACCCTAGACCTACGGTTTAACGGGGAATCCATCACCCCCAACATTTTCTCATACATCTCTTATACAAAATGTCTTCAAAACAACATTTCTTTTTATTCGAAGAAAAACAAAAACACCCGAAATGCTCATTTCGGCGAAGGTCAAGCTTTTCACCCCGTCCTAGACTACAGTTTAACGGGGAATACTACTACAATAGATCTAGTTGGCCTGGTGAAGTAGTGAGTTCACTTCTTTTACTCTCCATGTCACAGGTACAGCCGGGTCATCGGGGATCTTCTTTTCTATTCCATGGGATTTTAGATCCTCCCCTTTTCCGTACCGTAACAGTTGAATTTTATCAGTGTTAAACTTCATATAAAAACCATGCAACATCTAAAACTTACTACATCATTACCCCTAACCCATCCTTCATGCATTAAAGAAAGTTCTACTTTATCGGCAACCTTTGTTTAGCATCCCCCCGAATTGTTCATTTCGGCGAATATCAGGCGTGTCACTCCACCTTAGACCTACAGTTTAACGTTGAATCCGAACCACGCAACAGCACGGGCGGGGCAGAAATTACGATGTCATCGTCCGGAATCGCCCTCTCAACCTACGATCAACACTCAGCATCTTAACCACCAGGATATCTAGGGTATCCATTTATCTACCACCCAACCAGACCTTCATTTTCATGAACTAAACACATTTTTATTCACACTCCGTCTAATTTTGCGTATCGTCAAAAACATTTAAAAACGTAGAAAATTGGGCTCTATTCAACAATAAGGAATTATGAAATGCTTCGAGATATATATATATATATATATAGATCTACTAAGTCCTTTTTCATCGCGTATTTAAACGAATACATTCATTTTCACCTGTTCAGTCTCAATTGTTTAAGGTTCCAAATTGAGTGTCAAATGCGGTGCAAGAGAGCAATTCCCTCCTACACCAAGCGGTCATGTGTGGCGGAGAGCGACTGTTAATTTTATAGAAAACAGAGTAAATACATTTACATTAAATTGTCTTCGCATCCACGTTACGTTACGTGAGACGAGATGGAAAGGAGGCAGGTACATGGAAGGGTACATTGGAATGCGTCGTTTGACCTATATAGCAGCGAGGAAATACCCATAATGTCTCGCTCTGTTTCTCCTTGCAATACATTCATTTTCACCTGTTCCCTCCCAATTGTTTAAGGTTTCAAATTGAGTGTCAAATGCGGTGGAAGAGAGCAATTCCATCCTACACCAAGCGGTCATGTGTGGCGGAGAGCGACTGTTAATTTTATAGAAAACAGAGTAAATACATTTACATTAAATTGTCTTCGCATCCACGTTACGTTACGTGAGACGAGATGGAAAGGAGGCAGGTACATGGAAGGGTACATTGGAATGCGTCGTTTGACCTATATAGCAGCGAGGAAATACCCATAATGTCTCGCTCTGTTTCTCCTTGCAATACATTCATTTTCACCTGTTCCCTCCCAATTGTTTAAGGTTTCAAATTGAGTGTCAAATGCGGTGGAAGAGAGCAATTCCATCCTACACCAAGCGGTCATGTGTGGCGGAGAGCGACTGTTAATTTTATAGAAAACAGAGTAAATACAGTTATATTAAATTGTCTTCGCATCCACGTTACGTTACGTGAGACGAGATGGAAAGGAGGCAGGTACATGGAAGGGTACATTGGAATACGTCGTTTGACCTATATAGCAGCGAGGAAATACCCATGATGTCTCGCTCTGTTTCTCCTTACAATCGTTCTTTGATTTAAAATCACAATAAACAGTATAAATGTTCTCTGAGATTAATATTTATTTTTTCACCCTATTATCATCACTATAAACGGAAGATATGATCTGCCTCAACACGTTTTTTGCGAATGCCGATTCTCGAGTTTTCCTCCCAGTGCGAGTGGCAACAATTCGCTACTGACGTCAGTAGGCTGCCAAATCTCAAAGGAGGAGGATGTAAGTACTTTACTCTTGGTATTTTGAATCCACTTCAATGAAAAGAATGTGTGCCCACCGGTGGGTCATATCGCAGAGAAATTACAAGTTTTGTATTCTACTGCAATATGACCCACCGGTGGGTCGCATGTTTTTTTCAATATAGTTTAATTTAAGAATTGTACTGTGGCAGGGCAGATTCTGAACAATCCCTAGGCCTCACAGAGTCAGTTGTAGTAAGATTGATGGAACATCATCTTGATAATGGGACCACTTTATTCCCAGACAATTTCTATACATCTGTTACTCTTGGTGAGTATCTTCTTGCTCGTAAAACTTACCTCTGTGGAACCGTGCGATCCAACAGAAAAAGTCTTCCAGGAAGTAACGAAAGCTAAGATAAAGAAAGGGGAAATCGTTGATTTGGAAAATGATAAAGGTGTAAAAGTGTTCAAATGGAAAGACAAACGGAATGTGCTCACACCATCTATAATTCCAGAGCACGATGACAAACTCGTTGCAACAGGCAAAATATCCAGAGCTGGTATTGAAATAAAAAAGCCCCAGAGTGTCTTAGATTATAATATTGCAAAAAAAGGTGTTGACGTTTCAGATCAAATGTCATCCTACTACACAGCTCTGAAAAAAACAAATAAATGGTATAAAAAAGTCGCGATGGAACTAATCACTGGTACATCCATTGTAAATGCCTGGATTTTATTCAATAAATATTATGCTGAAAAGAAATGGTCCTTCCTAATGTTCAAAGAATTGATAATTCTCTCCTTACTTACTGGAATTCCTCAAGAGAACTTGAAACCTGGAAAAGGGGGCGCCAAGATTGATGGAACTTCAAATCATTGCTTAGAGGAAGCTGAAGGACAAAAGAGAAAATCAAGAAAACGATGCAAAGGTTGTTATGACATGATATCTGTAAGCGAGGGCTCAAAAGTAGCATCAAAGAAAGCCAAAAACGTTTCTACCTATTGCGATATGTGCGAAGGAAAACCTTATTTATGTATTTCTTGCTTTAGAGCAGTGATGCACAAACCCTGGCCCGCGGGCCAAATATGTCCCCCACGGGTCTTTTCAGTGGCCCCACGGGTCTTTTCAATTCAATGAAAAAGTTAGAATATAAAAGTGACCCAATTTATGACTTAGATGGAAGTAAGTAGGCTAATACATTTAGTTATTTTCTTCGCTTGGCCCTCGCATCAAAAAAGTTTGTGCACCACTGCTTTAGAGTAAGGCACACCAGTTAAAAACTAATAAAAACAAAATTTTCTATTGTTTTTTACAGCAAAAGTGTAATTTATTTTATTACTTTTCCTCAAAGCTGGTCGGAAATGTATTTTTTTCAAATTCAAATTTATGTATTTCTTGCATTAGAGTAAGGTACACCAGTTAAAATACTTTATAAAACCTTAAAAACTAATAAAACCAATTTTTTATTTTGTTTTTTACAGCAAAAATTTAATTTGTTTTATTATTTTTCCTCAAAGCTGGTCGGAAATGCATTTTTTTCAAATTCAAATTTTCAGCTCCAGTTGTTATCGATTTTTACAAAATAAATATTAAAAATACTTATTTTTACTAATTTCAACCCTTTGGTCATCCATTGCAAAGATAAATCATTCATATTTACATTTAACAGGTCATTTATAGCCGAAAATAAAAAATATGTATTTTTCTAATTACGACCCACCCGTGGGTCATATTGCACCAGACAAAAGAAGGTGATGACCCACGGGTGGGTCGTATCGCAAGAAATGTATAAAAAATCTAAAAAATAACTTATCAATTCATGTTTTCAGCTTCACTAAACATCGATAACACACACACACACACACACACACACCACACACACACACACATTGGGAGTACTTAGCAATTGGAATTGAATGAAATATACAGGGTGATTCAGCAAAGAGTACATTAAATTGGAGGATGAAATCCTTGGATAATTGTAAACCACAATGTCTCTATGGTAAAATGTCAGATTCTGCATAGTTTCCATGTTACAATACATTTAAGATGTATTAATGAGAGTGAATATGAAGTGAAACCCCCGTAAGTTTTTGTAATCATTTATTCACAGAGCTCTACAGTGTGACCCCTCTTTGTTACAACCTAAAGGAAATGTTCAAAGTTGCCCCCTTCTGCCTCAATGCAGGCCTGTACACGTCGTACCATTGAATGTCTGACGCGTTCCAGAATGCCTGGACTATGTTTAATTTGCTCGCACCTGTCACGAATACGTGGCCATAATTCTTCTTTTTTTGACCCCCCTAGGGAGGGGGAGGAGGAGGGGAGGTAATGTGGACTGGCTGGTGTGCGTCCCAGACCACTCCCATCGTTGCCACGGGACGGAGCGGACCCATATCGCCATCCACTGTGTGGGAGGATACGTCGTATTACAGGTTTTTACTAATTTGATTGCCAAATTTGTAGATCATACAATTATTCCTGAATTAGCTATTGTTTACATGTTATGCCAATCAGTACTGAAGTGATAAGGTAATGTTGTGTTATTCCCTAACATCGTAACTGCACCTCGTAATTGTATCTATCACTATCTGTTATCTTACTTCTGTAGGTCACGGTCAGGTGCCGTATCAGAATGCACTACAACATGGAGCAGTACACAGATGGTGATTATGCTGATATGTACCTTGTTAGGAGCAGCAGGTGGAAATGCTACACAGGCTGTACGACTGTATGAAGAACGGTATCCAAACCGAAGGCTGCCAAACCCCCGAACATTCATCGCTGTTGATCGGAGGCTGAGGGAAAGGGGATCTTTCCGTCGATTTACAGCAGATATTGGAGGCCATAACCGACACAGGGACGCCACAGACGAGCAAATTCTGAACCTGGTAGAAGATGATCCATCTACTAGTACACGAAGTTGGAGCTGTTGTGCATGTGCCACAGTCAGCCGTTTGGAGGTGCCTGCATACAAACCTCCTGTACCCATATCATCATCAGAAGGTCCAAGGGCTGGATCCTGACGACTATCCACGACGGATCGAATTTTCAGTGGTTTTTATGACACCATGCTGTTGATCCTCGGTTCACTAGTAATGTTTTATTCACAGATGAGGCAACATTCGCAAGAGATGGTACTTTCAACACTCACAACATGCATACATGGCCGATAGCCCTCACTCAACAGTACGTAGAGCACACCAGGTGAGGTTTTCAATAAACGTATGGGCTGGCATTATTGGAGATAACATTATCGGCCCTTATCTGCTACCAGAGTGGCTGACCGGAGACGTCTACAGGCATTTCCTCGAGGAGACACTGCCAGTGCTACTTGAAGATGTGCCACTGCAAGTACGATGTCGCATGTGGTTCATGCATGATGGTGCACCTGCCCATTTTGCCCGAGCATCAAGGGAATATCTGGATACTGTTTATCCCAACAGGTGGATAGGGCGTGGTGGCCACGTTCCCTGGCCACCCCGCTCCCCAGATCTTAACCCTTTGGATTTCTACCTGTGGGTCCATTTAAAAACGTTGGTGTATGATACAGAGGTTCAAACAAGAGAGGAATTATGGCCACGTGTTCGTGACAAGTGCGAGTAAATTAAACATAGTCCAGGCATTCTGGAACGCATCAGACATTCAATGGTACGACGTGTACAGGCCTGCATTGAGGCAGAAGGGGTCAACTTTGAACATTTCCTTTAGGTTGTAACAAAGAGGGGTCACACTGTAGAGATCTGTGAATAAATGATTACAAAAACCTACGGGGGTTTCACTTCATATTCACTCTCATTAATACAACATCTTAAATGTATTGTAACATGGAAACTATGCAGAATCTGACATTTTACCATAGAGACATTGTGGTTTAGAATTATCGAAGGATTTCATCCTCCAATTTAATGTGCTCTTTGCTGAATCACCCTGTATATACAGAGAACGAGTCAAAAACTGAAGACGGCACACACACATACACACCCACCCACAAACAAACACACACACACACACACACACACACATTAGTGATTTGAAATAACTGTTAAAAATGATAATTATTAGAAAACAACTTAACTTTATCGGCAACCTTTGATTAGCATTACCCCGAATTGTTCATTCCGGCGAAGGTAAAGTGTGACACTCCACCTTAAACCTACAGTTTAACGTTGAATCTAAACCATGCAACAGCACGGGCGGGACAGAAATTACAATGTCATCGTCCGAAATCGTCCTCTCAAACTACGATCAACACCCAGCATCTTCGTCGGAATGAACAATTCGGCGGGATGTTAAACAAAGGTTGCCGATAAAGCAGAACTTTTTTAATGCATGAAGAATGGGTTAGCGGCAATGAATAGAAGAGAAGATCCCCGATGACCCGGGTGTACGTGTGAGATGTACAGTAAAAGAAGTCAACTCACTACTTCACCAGGCCAACTAGATCTATTGTAGTAGTATTCCCCGTTAAACTGTAGTCTAGGACGAGGTGAAAAGCTTGACCTTCGACAGAATGAGCATTTCGTGTATTTTTGTCTTTCTTGGACTAAAAAGAAATGTTCCTTTGAAGGCATTTTGTATAAGAGATGAATGAGAAAATGCTGGAGTGCTGGATTCCGCGTTAAACCGCAGGTCTAGGGTGGGGTGAAAAGTTTGACCTTCGTCAGAATGAACAATTCGGGTAGGTCCAGATTCTCCGTTAAACTGTATTTCTAGGGGGAGATGAAAAGTTTGGCCTTCGTTAGAATGAACAATTTGGGTACGTCCGGGCTTGTACATTATTATTTTTTCTATTATATATATATACACGCGTCGTTGTAATTCTTATGCTATTATTATTTTTGATTGCATATATTCCTTCGTTTGTATAGGATTGTATATTTATTTTCAAAATATTTCATGAAATTGGCTCCAATAATTCGTCTAAATGAACAGAGTGATGTGGTGGTGTTTATTTAATTCTTTTGGTTGTATATATAAACGTTATTATTATTATTTAATTATACCAAATGGCTGGTAAGGTCTTTTAAGTCAATTGGCGGGTTATGCCAACTGGCGGTTTAAGCCAGCTGACGGAATATGCCAACTGCGGAAAGTCAGAATATATGCTTTAATTAAATAAATAGCGCAATCTGGCAACTCAACCAGTTAAGCCAACTGGCTGATTAGGATCTTATAAGACAGCGGGCGCTCGGATGAACTCTCAATACGCGCTTGGCTCCTGCCAGGTGAACACTCTTCTCTCCTCATTTCTCTCTCTCTTTCTCTCTCTCTTAGGTTAGGTATACCCCTTTGGGGGTGAGGCCGTTCCAACTTCTCCCCCAAAGACCCTCTCTCAGGTTAGGTATACCCCTTTGGGGGTGAGTCCGTCCCAACTTCTCCCCCAAAGAGGTCTCTCCCAGCTTGCTGGTGGAGTTCATTGCAACTTGGGGATAACCCCTACCCCATAGTTGCATAACCCCCTTGTTGCATAACCTTGTGCAACATTCCCCCTCCCCTTGTTGCAAAATATCTTGCAGCCTTTCCTTTGCAACACTGAACAACATTTGCAATTGCATTGCACTCTCTCCTTTCGCGGTCATATTACTAAATTCAACATAAACTTTCCTCTTAAATCAAACCTAATATCTAAACTAAATAAAACAACTAATGGATCACACCAACACTCATTGTGAGTATTAAACGCGCATATACTCCTTTTAAACTAAGAAAAACTGATATCATTACTGAACAGATATACAAAATTTACTGTAACAGCGTTAATGCAGTCCTTATAAAAAATTGATGAACAAAAACCCAATCCAAAAAGGCTATGGAACACTCTGAAAGAGTTTTTTAACATAAAAAAGGTTAAAAGAAATCTCTTGTCCTCCCTCATACAATGCGGAAATTCTTACAGTACCTCCAAAGACAACCAATTTATTAAACAACTTCTTTGCAAATGTCGGCTCCAGTACTGCAGCCTCAATCCCAATTACAGACATTCACTACCAACAATACATGCCACAACCAAATCCAAACTCATTTTTCTTTCATCCATTCCCACCAAACGATATCTCTTTAGCAATAAAAAATCTAAAAAATAAAGATTCTGACATCAATACGAAACCGGTAAAAACATACAAATTAGTATCCCATGAAATTGCAATTCGACTCAATAAACTAATGAATGAATTAGTAACACTAGATATATTCCCTGACAGTCTAAAGGAAGCCAGAGTATGCCCTGTATTTAAGTCGGGAAACCAAATACTCCATCCCATTTTCACCCCATATCCTTATTGGCAACTTTAATTAAAGTATTTGAAAAAATCGTGTTCAATAAACTTACTAAATTCCTAATCAAATACGATATTTTAACTGAAACACAATTTGGATTTAGAGGTAGACATACAACGGAACATGCCATAAATACAGTATGCTATTAGAGAATGTGCACCAGAACTTAAGCAGCAAAAACGCACTGCCTTGATCTTCCTCGGCATTTCACAAGCATTTGATACACTTTCGCATGAAATTTTACTGAATAAACTTCACGTATCCGGAATAAGAGGAAATATCCTCGATTGGTTTAAAACATATCTGTCAAATTGTCATCACGACATCAGATTAAAAGCCAATTTATCCGACAAGGCGAAGCTAATTTGTGGAGGCCCATAAGGATCTATTCTTGGGCCACTACTCTTTCTAATTCACGGCAACGATTTTCATCTCTCAACCACATTAAACTGCGCACAGTACGCAAATGATATCACACTTACTTCTTCCCATCTTTATAATAAGTGAAACGAACATGTAATTAGAAAATATAGATACTGTATGTGTGCTAATGAACTTTTATTGAATCTGACAGTCATCTTATATGATTATTACCACAAAACATTAATGTTTTTTGTCAAATAAAACTGTCAAATAAAAATTGGAGATACTACTCCTGAAAGGATCAATGAGATTAAAGTAATTGGCATTAATTTAGAAGAAAAACTAAATTTCAAAAGTCATGTACAACATATCAATTCCAAAATATCAAGAGTTTTCTTAATTTTATTTGAACTTAAAAAGACTCCTTACCCTGTATTATTCCTTCATCCATCCACATTTATTATATTGCATTACAGCATGGGATAGCTCAAAGAAATATATAAAACATCCTTTGGAAGTAATTCATAAAAAATGTCTGCGAACTCTCTCGAATAATGACGACAGACAAAGTCACACTTCCCCAATGTTTTACGAACTAAATATTTTAAAAATAAATGACTTATACAAATTCAGTTATGCTGTGAGTATGTTCAAAGTTATCAATAAAAATCAACAGGCATCACCCATTCAAAGAGCAATCACCCTACATCAAATAAACACCCACCATCGTTATAACACAAGGGATTTTATGCATAAACCTAACTATACAAAAGAAACTGCAGGAAATTCACTCTCTTTCAAAGGAGAAGATGTACGGAATGCAATTCTCATATATATCAGGCGTGTTTCATCACTAAATGTATTTCGCAAATCACCTAAAGAACATCTAATTAGCTCCTACTGATGTATAAGTTTACTGTACTACTGCAATTTTTACCATAGTAATGAAGTTTCCATTTTATAATAAACTATTTAACATATGCTAATTTCATTAAATACTTTTAATTTCGTATTAATTCTTTTTATATATTTTAATTAAGCTTCATTTATTTTCTCTAAATATACAATAAATCAGTTAATTTAAAATTATCTAACATTTTGTAAAGTTCATACTGTATTTTATAGTGTTATTGCTATTATTATTATTACTTATTATTATCACTATTACTATCACTTGCCACTTTCACGTTCTTCATGTAATAAATAAACAAAGTGCCATTAATTTGGCTGAAAGAACCTCCATGCTACCAATGGCTTACTCAGATTAGAGAGCTGTAAATACAGTATATTAATGTCATATTAAATATCAAAAACGTGTAAAACTCTCTCACTTGTATTCTTTTCTGAATAATGATTTTGAATTTTGAATTTTGTATCAGTTTTTACTTTATAAGTAAGGCAAATTTTTTTAGCTAGTTTACGTTATTGTCTCCGCGTGTAACCTCAGCGACCGATAGCCCATAAGTCCCAATCAATTATAAATAAAGCGAAAATTCATCTAGTGGATTGTTTTAAAAATTTACAAAAAAATTATAAAAAAAAATTAAATTAAAAAGAAATTTAAAAAATTTTAAAAATTTAATTTCTTTATTAATCTTTTAATTACTGCATAAAATTATTTTTTAAATTAAATTTATTTTTAAGTAATAGATATTTCTAAACTTATAAACTTTTGATTTTTTGTATTTTCGCTTTAATTATAACCGAGTGGGACTTATGAGCCACCCTGTAGATGAATAATAATGTAATGATGGGGTTCTTTATTATCCTTCGCAACATCTAAGGTCATACCATCCTCAACTCGCTCGCTCTCTCTCTCACCCTCTCTCTCTCTCTCTCGGCCGAATACAAGATAAAAAACGCGTTTCTCTCTCTCTACGAATGGGAATATCTGACACGCCCCAGATTTCACGGGGCAGCCAATCACAGCCCTGTGTGCGGAGTCCAGGACCTCTGTTTGGCCGCTATGCAGGCCTACGCGTCAAGCTCCGCCCAAAATTCACCGATAGCCAATAGGAAGCTAGCGTTTCGTGTGTTGTGGGTTGGTCACAAGCCCCCTTTATAAAAGGGAGCAGTTCATCTCAGAGCCTCAGTTCATTCGTTTTTCTTGCTTAGTTTTTTTGAAATACCAAACATGAGCCAGCTGTACGACTCCCCCGAATTGTTTGAAGACCAAGATACTTGTATCGCTGAAATCTTTATTCCGATCCGATATTCGAACTGTTGAATTCGGCTTTCTCTCCAGGAGTCACGTCCTTTCCCGGTGATACCCATGAATGAAAATGAATCATTCATTCATTGACCCGTTCGTGGGTAGGTGTTGACGACACAATTTGCATTTGATGTGGTAGAGCGGACACTTACTTTTTCCACAATTAACGGATGTTTACGATTTATTTAGCATATTGTAGCGTATTGTAGCGTATGTATTGTCTATGGTTATATTTTCAAATTTTACCGTTGAGTGTTGTTTATAAAACACACTAAGTTAAATTAACTTTACATTTACATTATACAATTAATAAAACGAGGATAAACCTCAACCGAAATTAAGAAGGAGGCCTATGGAAACGGGAATCTGGTCTAACGCGGTTACAGGATTAGACCTAGGGTTCTGAAGAAAAATTTTCTTTTGGTAGGCCCGAGGAGAGATTAAATGAGTTTGCTTTATGAATTCGCTCTAAAAGTGGGCCAAAATTCCCACGGGCATGATAGGACTATTAAAATAAAAATGACAAAGAAATGAAAAATGCGAATTTCTGATGGGCTGCTGTACGACCCTATCTCAATAACAACTTTTTCTCCACTCTCTTCACTGACTTCATCCTTTGTAGTCTTTTTCCCCATCTTGTCTGGCTGTTTGTGTGCCAGAAGTCACGTACTCATATACGTACACTTCCAAATACATTTTTGGCCTATGAGGATTTATATTCCACCAATTAAAACTAATTCATGTTTTTCATTTACTACTGTATGTACAAAAATTGTATACTAAATCATATTATCAATTAACCCCTAGTTTTGCAATCCCAACATTACCTTCCCCTAAAATAAAAATTTAATTTGATAAATTTTTTATAAGCCCATTTCAACTATCGACAATCTTACTGTGGTTTTTCAAACAATTTACAATCACGCTGCTGGCGGTTGCTTCGCTTTGCAGCCTTAAGCACACAAACAAACGTTAGAATCGTACTGTACAGGGTGCTCAACAAATGTTACCGACTCAAGTGAGACCTTTTAAAACAACTTCGTACAACAATGCAGTCTCCCGTTGCCGATTCAAGTGAGACCTTTTACAGTAACCTACCGGGTGTTAATAATTGGTTGTATAGGGCCGAACATCAATTTTTTTGCTATCTCGGATACGTAGTAGTCAAACAGGAACTGACGTTAATCGGACGGTCACAAACACAAATTGATAATCCCTAACAGGAAAACGTTTAACGAACTAACATATCTCGCCGAAACAAACCAAGTCAGTTGGGTATTCCTTTACAACCAAGCCCTGTAAACCTCCTTGCAGAGAAAACACCTGATTCTCGTATCAGAACAGTTCTGCCTTAAAGTCCAAAGAAACAAACCGCTGCATTCTGTTTCCATCTAACTGTAACCACCTAATAACCAGCCAAACATTGAACAACCGGGGCCTATTCAAAAGCAACATTACCTATTTAATACTATTTAACAATCATTAGCAACAACACGTAAAACTAAGAAAATTACCTCGCAACCTATCGTAATATTCATATACCATATAAGTAAAATTTACTCGTAGAACAGTACTCGAAGAAAATTTACAATATTTACAATTAGGTAACGAAAATTTACCAATATTTACAATTAGACCTACGTTGAAAATAGACCAAACATTTAAAAAAAAATACATTGAATTTGGCAATTGTTTACTGAAACCTCTATTTTAAATTAAGGAATCATACATCAATTGCTTAGTTGAAGTCTGGTTTAACGGAGACTGTCATGGTTACCGCTCAAATCGCACCACTATGCCACCAATGTTAAATTCGACATTCTCTTCCGGTGATACCCCATGAATGAAAATGAATCATACTTCCGTTGATCCGCTCGTGGATGGGTGTTGACGACAAACATGCCCGTAACACGAAGGATGGTAGCGCGAATATTTTATGTTCCCTTTCGCTTCGTATTATTTATTTCTATTTAATATTTTAACTAAGGAACTAACATTCTTTATCGTTATAGAAATTTCAGAATTTACTTTAAACTGTTGAGTATAAAATACCATAGAGTTTTTCTATTTCAATTTTATGTTCTTTCATAAATTAAATTAACTTTACACTTACGTTATACAATTAATAAAATGAGAATAAGCCTGGATCTTCTGAGTTATAACCCATCATTTACTTAATTTTTTCATATAATACAACAACCCACAACATCCGGTGTTTCTTATGTAGAATTTAACCTGAATCTATTTTCTTCTATGGTATTTCTTGTGCAAATTGATATTAACGGAGATATAAACAATTTTTGGATCGATTAAAATCGATTGAAATAATGTGGTGGTAATTATTCGTTTTACTCCTGCAGATCGATTTTGATATAGAATATGTTTTTCTGGTATATTTTTATGTGTTTTATTCACATCTGACCTTCATTTCTTGTGCAAATGAATTATTGAATACCCGGTTAGGTTAATTGAATGCCCGATTAGGTCAACTGTACGCCCTTGATGATTGGTTAGGTTGTGTTGATATTTTCGTTAGTTTTAATGAAAATATCACGACTTACCCAACTAACGAAAATATCACGACAACCTAACCAATCATGAAGGCCGTACAGTTGACCTAACCGGGCATTCAATAATTCATTTTCACAAGAAATGAAGGTCAGATTTGAATAAAACATCAAAATATACCAGAAAAACCTATTCTCATATCGATCCGTAGGGGTAAAACGAATAATTTCAATCGATTTTAATCGATCCGAAAATTGCTTGTATCTCAGTTAATATCAATTTGCACAAGAAATACCATAGAAGAAAATAGATTCAGATTTAAATTCTACATAAGAAAACCCGGATGTTGTATTATATGAAACATAAAGTAAATGATGGGCCACAAAATCCATAAGCCTCAATCGAAAATGACAATTAGGCCTATGGAAACGGGAAAATAGTCTAACGCGGGACAGGAGTAGGCCTAGGGTTCTGAAGGAAAATTTCCTTCCAGTAGGCCCGAGGAGAGATTGAATGAGTTTTTTTTTATGAATTCATTTTAAAAGTGGGCCCAAATTCCCATAGGCACGATGGGACTATTAAAATAAAGATGACAAGGAAGGGAAATTGCAAATTTCTGATGGACTGCTGTACGCCACTCTCAATATAACAACTTCTCCACTCTCCACTCTCTCCTTTGTTCTGAGCTCTGCCTCTTTCCTCATCCCGATTATAGTTTCCCATCAATGATTGCATCAGACTTTTTTTTTTAACAAATTTCTGTTATATAAACTTAGAACTACAAAGAACTTTTAATATACTATTTCATGATTTTTCTAAAATTTCTCTCTTATATCGTTTAATTCAATTATTTGGCCTATTTTAACATTATTCATTTTTATACTTATCTGAAGTACTATCTTAACACTACTATAAATATACTGTAAGATTGGACGAAACGAGAGATGGGCATCACGTGACTGGTAAACCTGTTCCTTATTTGTGGAACAGTAATTTGTCCTTAAACACGTATGAACATGTTTAAATTTGTCTGGTTGTTTTTGTGCCAGAAGTCACATACTCCAAATACATTTTAGGTCTACGAGGATTTATATTCTACCTATTAAACCTAACTTATGTTCGTAAATCATATTACCAATTAACTACCAGTTTTCCAATCTCAACAGACCCAGGACCTTCAGATTAACAGCCAGGCGCTTTGATGGAGAAGACAACAAAAAACACAATCACCACATTTCAAAATTTTTATTTTCTTTGTATTGAAGATTGTAATTAAAAATCTAAACAATATTAATCGAATAGAAAGATAAATTTAATCTTTATTTACATATAAAATTCGAGATGGTTAAAACGTATTCGTTGATGTTCGTTGTCTCAGTCGTTGTCTGTGGTTCCTTTATTATTTCATAATTATGTATAATTTATTGCTGTTTTACTTGTAAACATTTTCGTAACTACTGACTTTACTGTTATGCCTCACACATCTTATCTCCCTGGAACTGATTTATATGATTAGTTTAATTAATGCCCTCATATTTTATTTTATTTTTTGCTTAAATATTTTCATAATTTGTAAGGACTTCCAATCTTTTTACAGCTGTTAAGAATTATTTATAATTTAATCTAAATGTTATAATATGAAGTTGAATTTTTGTACTGCTCTATTAAGGAGTAATAAATTATTTATTTTTCTGTCTACAGTAACTGAAAAAGTAATAAATCTTAACTAAGGGAACAGCTGTTACTCTTTAAGGGAAGCCGTTTTACTTTATTATTTGGGGCCGTTCAAAAATTACGTAACGCTATTTTTGCTAAAACTTGACACCCCAGATCCCCCAGGAACGTCGTTCTGTAACGCTAGACCAGACACCCACTAAGATGTTATGTAACACTTCCCCCACCCCACACCCACCACGTTACGGAACGTTACAGGGGGTGGGGTGTCAGATTTTAGCAAAAGTACCATTACGTAATTTTTGAACAGCGCCTTTTGTTCTGGCTAATGCCAGACGATTTTATTCAATCCGAGAGAAGGCCTTAGAAAGGTTAAAAGAAAAATTAAGTAATCTAACCACTTTTCTAAAATAAATTTTAGACTATTGTTCACCTTGTTTCTCTAAAATTATGAGCGATTTTTAAAATCACTCGAAATAATTTCTTCTCCTTGGGTAAGGCTTTTATCCCATAGTCAAATGGCTGAAAAAATATGTTGCAATTTGTAATTCCCCAGTAGATGTGTTGAAGATTAGAAATGCTGAAATTTCTCTTTTAACTATTTAAATTGCCCTCATTCAGCATCACTTATGCGGAAAACACTTTAATTTATTCTTAATCCTTCCAACCTCAAATTATTTTCATCCGAATTTCAGAGCCATTAATAGCCAACAAACCAACAAAAAAGAAGAGCATATTTATCAAATATTGCGTTTCCGCAAAATATTCTTTCGTGATTTATGAGGCAAAAACCTTATATTTTATCATAAAACTTCCTCGGGCTTATGGCTTTAAATGGGAAAAAATTACCCTTTGTATCCAAACAGACATTATATTCTTTCCTTTTTTGTTAAGTGTATGGTTTCATATGCTATCCATGTGAGTTTATAAGAGCTAATGATATATATATATATATATATATATATTATATATATAATATATATATATATATATATATAATCAATGGAATACCATACCCCAAATGGGCAGGAAATTCAGAGAAACTCTAAAGCAAAAGATTGAGAAGTTATAATGGTTGATGACATGAAATTTGAAACAAAAATAAGATAGCAGTAAACAAAGCAAAAAAAGAATAATTCGACAGAGACTGAGAACCTTTGAAAGTGATTCTTCTGTTGAAGACATTGATCATAACAAAGCTGGAGTATTGCTCAGTCTTAACATCCCCATATAAAAAAAGAAGACATCAGTTAACTACAGTAGAAGCGATTCAGAGAAACTTCACAGCTGAGATGCAAAGAACTAAATTACTGAGAAAGGTTACGTGAATTACCGTATTTCCCGGCGTATAACGCGCACTTTTTTCCCCCAAAAATACTCCAAAAATCACCCTGCGTTAAAATTAACTCGTTAAAATTGTACATGTGAAGTGAGGTAGGAGGTATATTTTTTCCTAAATTTTTATTTTCCTAAATTTTCTCTTCAAAATAATTTTCTCTTCAAAATTAGGGAAATACGGTAAATACGGGAAATACGGTAAATTAATATTCGCTGGAAAAAAGTATGGAGAGGTACACCATTATTTACACTTGGAAAATAATGGAGGAACTAGTCCCTTATCTCATTTTGAACCTTATAACCACTCAAACAACAATGGAGAGTAGGAAAGGAAAAATATGTCGTGTTTCCAAACTAAAGGCCAGACAGGGAACATCCTTAACCCTGAAGGAAAATAGCTTTGTTGTTAGAGGACCAAGACTGATCAACCAACTGGCCAAGGAAATACGGAACACGACTGGTGTTGTGGTGGAAATCTTCAAAGGAAAACTAGACGCCTAGCTCAGAACAATTCCAGATGAGCCGGGGGTACCTGGCTATGTGAAGTAGAAAGCGTAAGAAACCAACTCTGTACTTCACCAGGCCAACTCAAAAGGAGGGGCAACAAGCTTGACCTCTGTGAAATGAAATGAAGAATCATCGCACAGAACACCTGAAAGGTTGTAAGCATGTGTATATATATATATATATATATATATATATACAGGTACAGGGTGTCCGAGAATTATCTGTACAATTTTTGGCTGTTATTAAAAGTCAACCATGAAGTGTAGAAATTCCAGTGTTGTCGCATTTTACAGAGAATCTCATTAAGTTTTTTCTGATACCAAGTTTTGACAAGTTTTTTAGAAATTCCAGTGTGTCCGAACATTATCTGTACAATTTCATCTTTTAATAAAATTCTTGATAACACATGTAAAATTCTTAAACAAGATTATTTAGAATCTGTATTTTCAAAAGTTTCTTTCATTAAAGTTGCTAAGTACGCTGCAGCATATCCACATCAATTCGCTCAATAGCAGCTGTGATTCTTGCTTTTAAATCATCAATGTCTGTCACCCGCGTACAAAAAAGAAAAAACTTGTCAAAACTTGTTATCAGCAAAAACTTAATGAGTTTCTCTGTAAAATGGGATAAACTGGAATTTTTACACTTCATGATTGACTTTTAATAACAGCCAAACATTGTACAGATAATTCTCGGACACCCGGTATATATATATATATATATATATATATATATATATATATATATATATATATATATATATATATATAAAGGGTGATCCAGAGAAATGGGACCCAAAAGAAACCCTGTAACTCTTAAAGTATAAGTCCTTTTATAAATCTTACGCATCATTCGAAAGAGGATAGTTACAAGTTTGTGCAGGATTGTATAGGTTTTGACAATACAAGACAAGATAAGATACAAAACAAAATAAGTGTTATTAAAACTACCCTTCAAGATGACTGCATGGACTGTGGAACAGCTGCGTTTCATAACTGAGCAATATTATGAGCATGGAAGAAGTGTAGTTTCAGCTCTTAGAAGGTGATTTTGACATCTGAAAATTTGTCTTGAAAGATCTTTGAGCTGAAACTACACTTCTTCCATGCTCATAATATTGCTCAGTTATGAAACTCAGCTGTTCCACAGTCCATGCAGTCATCTTGAAGGGTTAGTTTTAACTAACACTTTTATTTTGTTTTGTATCTTATCTTGTCTTGTATTGTCAAAACCTATACAATCCTGCACAAACTTGTAACTATCCTCTTTCGAATGATGCGTATGATTTTATAAAAGGACTTATACTTTAAGAGTTACAGGGGTTTCTTTTGGGTTCCATTTCTCTGGATCACCCTTTATATATATATATATATATATATATATATATATATATATATATATATATATATGTGTGTGTGTGTGTGTGTGTGTGTGTGTGTGTGTATATATATGTATGTGTGTGTATATGTATATATATATATATATATATATATATATAGAGAGAGAGAGAGAGAGAGAGAGAGAGAGAGAGAGAGAGATAATAAATTTTAATTCACTAACAAATTATACCAACATCAATTTTAGTTTTACTTTTCCTTTTAAATGGTAGTTTCTTTATCAGAGTTAAAATCCGTTGATCTTCCCACGATGACATCAGTGTGTCATACACTCACTCCTCATTCTGCCAACATCTACATTTACGTCACATGCTTTTACCCAAAAGCATTCTATATAGTGGTTTCTCCCTTACTATGCAGATGATTTCATTTCGGCTTCGAAACGTAATTTACTTCCATAAGCAAATGAATGTTATCGAATGAGTAAGTTATTTTAATTTCCAATACGTTTGCTTTTAAATCATGAGTTTACAATCAAAATCGAATAGCCTGTTTTTTTAAAAACAATATCGATCGTCGTAATGCTGAAAAATAATGAATTTTATATGGTCTAACATATGCATTTGCTGTTTCTTCGATTTATATGAAGTTAGTGATAATTCATGGGTTTACCATTCAAGGATTGAGAGAAAATATGTAATAAAAATTTATTTATTAACATGTTTTTATCTGTATGGGCGCTGCGTCGCTTTCAAATGTACGAAACATCATGCGGGGATGTTCAGAGTAGAATAATTTATAAATTGATGGCGATATGGTATGAAAACAATTCTGAAGAAGATGAATTCAAAGAACGAACGTATGATAACAGTTTACGAGAAGAAAGATGGAAGCGGAAGAAACGAAAAAGGGAAATGATACCCGGGCTCATCATTACATATTTTATTTTGGGAGATTCATATTTTATCTACGCAAATGCAACTATTCCGTTTTACGTAATACGTGCCTATTCTTTATATGTTTTAATGACTTTAATAACTACACTAAGTAATCATTAATGATGTGCTTAAAATAATAATAATAATACGTCATAATATAACCGTGATAATGGCGTGATATTATATTAACAATATTTTTATGTCATTCATTAATTTATAAATTAATTCCCTCACTTTAAAAGTAAGTTTGGATTTTAATTAATCTATCTTCAGTAAAATCGTGTACCATTTTTATCTTTGTTTTAAATTTCAATTAAAAGTTTTTTCCTCTTTTGTCATTAAAACGATGACTAAACTTCAAATTTTCACCTTTTATTAGGATGCTTTTTATGTCTTTTCTTAATCTACGTTGTATTACATTCGTTTGTTCGTGCGTCCAAAGATTTCTCTCTCTCTCTCTCTCTCTCTCTCTATATATATGTCTATCTATCTAACTGCTTATCTACTCCTTTATCTATTATCTCCTGTTTTCAGTTTTCTATTCGCATCACTTATATTTTCCGTGATAGCAGAGTGGCTGATTTCACATTTAGAGAAGTAATTCAGGCAGAAATGAAATATAGAGCGAAAATGAATAGAGCATTGTGTTGATCTTGCGGTGCGGCGTATGAGCCTTAATTTAATGGACTTCTGATAGATCAGTCTTGGAATGAATGCTCAGAGGTTAAGAGGGATAGATGGAGATTAATGGATACCCCCGAATAGCTTCGAATGGAAATTATTCTATTTAATATTTTGCTAAAATTTCCTTTTTCTCTTTTTAATGGCTTCCCAGATGGATTTCTGTTTAATCTTTTTATTGTGATGCTTGAAGCTAAGGGGAGTTCTATTTCAAATATTATTTCTCTCGGATGAAATATAAAATTATGCATTTGAATTCTGAATGAATCTGAAAGGTATCCCAGGCGGGGTTTCAATACCTTTATAGTTTAAAAACTACATATGATTCAGATATTTGCGATGTATCAAAATTTTATACACGGTGTACATAAAGTCAGGATCTATTTTTGTGAAGCACTTGGAAATTATATGGAATTCAATCATAAAATGATGAAGTGGTAACATTTATTAAATAATTAAGAGTAGGATTCGACGTGACGCCCATCAGTATCCCTGCACAGCTCAAATCGTTCCGCAGCATTTCTAAACACATTCTGGAGCATTTGCGGGGTTATGTTATCTGCAGCAGTTCATATACGTGTACGTAAGTTTTCAAGACTCGTAATCTTCGTCTGATAGACGTGCGATTTGATAAAGCCCCATGCAAAGAAATCTAAAGGGGTTAAATCTGGTGATCTCGCAATTTGGAAAACGTCCATTTAGATAATCCTGAACAATTTTGGCATAGTGACAAGGAGCACCATCATGTTGATAGACGACGGGGATAGGATTGTTAGTGCCGTCGTCTATCAACATGATGGTGCTCCTTGTCACAATGCCAAAATTGTTCAGGATTATCTAAATGGACGTTTTCCAAATCGCTGGATCGGACGCGGAAGCAACAGACCTTGGCCAGCGAGATCACCAGATTTAACCCCTTTAGATTTCTTTGCATGGGGCTTTATCAAATCGCACGTCTATCAGACGAAGATTACGAGTCTTGAAAACTTACGTACACGTATACGAACTGCTGCAGATAACATAACCCCGCAAATGCTCCAGAATGTGTTTAGAAATGCTGCGGAACGATTTGAGCTGTGCAGGGATACTGATGGGCGTCACGTCGAATCCTACTCTTAATTATTTAATAAATGTTACCACTTTATCATTTTATAATTGAATTCCATATAATTTCCAAGTGCTTCACAAAAATAGATCCTGACTTTATGTACACCCTGTATAATAATATTCTTGTATGTTCAATTTACCAAGTAGACTTTTATCATGGATTAACATATATTTTTTTTTTACTGTTTACGTGACTGTTGTTATCCCTGTACTTTGAGCCTACTTAATCCAGTGCCGGATTTAGAAATGCTGAGGCCCCATGACGTTAATCAATTAAAAATATTCTAATTCATGTATATATTATACAGAGGCAGGCAAAGGTTCCAACAAAAAATTAAAAACCACTGATCTAACTAAAAAAATTATCTTGCAATAAGCCAATTTGCATTATGATCGAGATACCCTCAAATTAAGATACCTTAGTACGATTTCGAATTTAGTATTAAAACTTTCTTTCTGTAGTAACAGCTGAGTAATTGTGCAGATCAGCTGTTATTAAATGGAAACGGATCCCATTTGTATTTAAAACGTTTTATTTTGTGATTTTTGGATGGCAGAATCATTAATAATATCATTAAAAGATAAACTACGAAGTTTGTCACTCTCTGTGTACAGTTTTTCTTGTAGTACTGTCGTCCGTAGTTCATTTCTTATTTTTCTCAGTCTGAAAATGACCTTTCACGTAAGCAATTCGTTACCATTAGACTCAAAAGGAGCCGCAGTATTGCTTCTACATTAGGGACAGCCAAATGAATATCATTTTGGATGATGATGTGATAGAGATCCTGTGGCAGAAATGTCTTTTATCTGAGTAATTTTGTTTGATGTAAACACGAAAGTGTTTTATTTCTCCAAGAAGAGTGACATCAACATTGTCAGGATATGAGAATAAAAACCCACTCTAATAGACAGAGTTTATTTCCACGACAGTTTCGACGCCCACTGGCATCCTCCTCGGTGTTTCTGTATCCACCCGAGGAGGATGCCAGTGGGCGTCGAAACTGTCGTGGAAATAAACTCGGTCTATTAGAGTGGGTTTTTATTCTCATATTTTGACCTTCACGTAAAAAAGTGAAGTTTTTTGCATTGTCAGGATAGTCTTTAACCAGAAGCTTTACACCTTCACTCAGCTGTTGTTCCGAAGCATCTACATCAGGGGTGGCCAGACATTACTGAGATGGGATCTACTTTTTCCAAAGTTCTTCCTATACGATCCACCAGCCCACTTATATACTTATATATATATATATATATATATATATATATATATATACAGAGAGAGAGAGAGAGAGAGAGAAGAGAGAGAGGAGAGAGAGAGAGAGAGAGAGAGAGAGAGAGAGAATAAAATGGAGTGAATATAAAAATATATTGCCAAATGAAGACACATATTTTTCATTAAATTTTAACCCCAAAACTTATTAGAAATTAGATATACTGCAATAGGGAGAGCTTACTTTACTGATGTGATGATTTGCACTGCATGGCATCAGCAAGCAGTGTGTAGTCCGGATTGTAGCTACTGATTGTTAGCCTCAAACAAGCATCCAGGATTCCAGGTGATCATCTGTCAGAGTGGCTCGGTATTTTGATTTGATGATATTCATGTGTGAGAACGTTGACTCACAAAGTTAGGTTGATCCAAAAAATGTTGTCAAGTACATGGCACTTTTTCTGACATTCGGATACTTTTCTTCAAGAAGTAGGTGCCAAAAGTTTCCTTCTGAAGACCTGGATTTGATTTGAATGTCGTTTCACAGAGTCGTAATTTCATTCTCGATTGCAGATATGTCCATATTAAACAATAAGGCCATTTTTGATGCAATATCATCAATGTCAAAGTTTGCACCAGATGGGAAGCACATAAATGTTGCTACAGGTTCTAGTGTTGCTAAGTCTTGGAACTGTCTGTTGAAGTCTGTAATAACATTCTGCAACTGTTCAACGTATCGAACACTGTCAAACTGGTCGCATTCTTTCCCCTGACTTTCCAGCTCTGACATCATGTTTTTGAAGTTCCGCAGTTGGTGTCGCTGCAGCTGTGAGGATACCAGTTCTAGTTTTTGTTTAAAAGCATTCACTGAAGTAATCATTTCAACAATAGTTTTGGTTTTACCTTGCAACTCTAAGTTTAGCTGATTTAGAAAAGCAGTGGTGTTTGTCAAAAAAGCTAAATCTAACAGCCACACTTCGTCTTCCAACTCTTTGTAATATGTTTCTTTTAACTTCAAAAAGTCTTTAATTTCAGGTAAGAAATCCCTAAACCTCTGCAGGAATTTACTTCTACTTAGCCACCTGACATCAGTGTGCAACAAAAGGGCAGTGTTCTGCTTTATTTTCTTCTAGCTGAGAGCGGAAGAGACGCATTTGTAGACTTCTCGCCCGAATAGAACACACAATCTTATGGGAAATATCCATAATTTGTTTAATATTCAACATTTTACTAGACAATGCTTGTTGGTGAATTATGCAGTGATAATTAAAGAAGTTAGGTAACTTTTGTCACTTTTGCACTGAATGCACGAAAAATGTCATCACCTCGAGTTTTCCCTCTTAAAGGTAGGATTTTAAGCAGTTCTTCTTTGGCAGTCATATCTTTAAACACGATTCTAATAAAAATGCATAACTGTGATGTGTCGATCACATCTGTCGAATCATGAAACTGAAGTGAAAGGAACACGCAGTCAAGTATGTTTTTCTTCAATTGTTCCATTAAATTCTCATCCATTACTTCACAACGCCGCATCACAGTGTTTCTGGATAGCTGAAGCTGGTTAATAGCAGACAATATTTCTGATTTATTACTGAATTTCTGAAACAACGACTCTGCTGCCTCTGTAAATGCTTCTTTGAATATTTCTCCACCCTCAAAAGGTTTCTTGTGTTTCGCAAGTACACGGCTCACCCGAAATGACGCAATCGTTGCTGCTTTCGATTTTGTGCTAGGCCCTGTAAAGATAGACTGCTGAGCACTAACTTGAGACTTAAGTTCATTGACTTTTCTCTTACGTAGTTCACTTTCAGCTGGGAAATCACTGTCATGCCGCTTGTGAATAGTTTTAAAATGCCTCTCTAAATTCCCCTTTTTGACGAAAGCAACACATTAGCCCTGTTCAAAAATCAACTTTTTCTTATTTTCATAGGTTTCTGTACTTTTTCCCATGCTTTTTGATCTGAAAAGGCAGAAAATCACAACCATTTTGACCTAGGTTGTTGGGAAGCATTGCCGCATGGAGCTTTAAGTTTTCTGCCTTGAAATCGGCCAAAAGCACCAGTTCCGGGGTCCCTTGAATCATGTTTTGCACTATAACTTTTTATCTAAACAAGATATAGCAACAAAATAGGCACCAAATTAAAGTGTTTTTAATCCTCTTTCTAACTTATACAATTATGATAGTCTTGGAACAAGAAATGGCACATTGGTACATACAAAGATTTCAGAAATATCACAAAATTCGTTTTCTCACACTCAAGGCAGACAAGGCGCCTTATTCATGACACAAATTTGAGATTAACATTTTGTCACAAGTCTAATCGATCAAGAAGTGAAAACATTACATGATGATTAATTTCATAATGACATTTACACAGTCAGTTGTTGAGAGTTTGTTTCTTGAAGCTGTCAAAGCGGCGTCTGTTGAACTCCACAGCTTGAAGGAGATAGTCCCTTTGCTTGGCATCTGTTGTTATGACATTTGCAAAGTCGCTCATCATCTTGACACCACGTTCAGCAATGTCATTCACCGCTTTCAGATTCTTAACATAGTCCAACGCTTTTCTGTAGTCCTCATTCTGTGGCCAAGACGTGACAGGTTCCAGAAGCCACTCGGATCCAATGTTCAGTGTGTCCAGCAGGAAATGTGATTCTGGGCCAATGAGATCAACCAGGGTGGTCTTAGCTGTGACTCTCTGGAATAGAGGCTTTCCTGTTCTGAAGCTGTCTGGCTTCTCAGTGGCATGTAACTGGGCAGCAATGTCGTGCTTCAATGTGTCACTCAATCTACTGCTGAACAGGGCAAATGGCACGACTTCCTGCGTCAGGTACCATTTGTGGTTTTCCATCTTATTAAGTACTGCATCAGCAAGCTCTGGGTCAGTTTTCTTGTACTTCAACATGTCCTGGATTAGACTTAGATCATTCACGGGAGCATCTGCAGCAGACATTGACATCATCCATACAGGAGTGTAGAACAGCGCAAGGAAGGTGTTGAGTCTTTCCAGCTTTGATACAGTCTTCGTCGTACTCAAGTTGATCTGCAAACATCAGCATTTTCATGGAGTACAGGTTTCTGGCCATCCATCTGGTCTGATGAATGGCGCCTGGTCGACTCCAGTGAATACCTCGAGGAGGCGTTCCTCCAAGAACAATGACTGTCAGTTCAGCCATTTCCCTGTAGTCGGCTCTTGGAAGCCTTTCTGCTGTTAGAATGTCTTGGTGTATTTCTTCACTGTTCTTCTTCTTTTCCTTCAGCCATTTGCTGTTGATAGCCAGCATCTTTGGGTTTTCCTTGGACAAGTCCGTCCAAACATCCTTCAGATGCTCAAACCAGGGATTATCTGGCCCCTTCACCTTCCCAAACAGCTTCTCCCAAACTGCTCCTACTAGGATTTCCAGGATGTGATGTCGACAGGCCAGATAAACACCTTTTTGTTCAGCATTTTCTCTAGCAGTTTGGCAGCTCCTCTGTGAACTCCACTGTTACTGGATGTAGTGTCAAAAACAAGGGCAGTAACATTATCCGTAAGTTCCCATGTCTCCAGTAAATCCATTGAAGCCTCAGCCTGAGCTGTGCCAGAAGAATTGTCGATGACAGGTACTCCCAATAACTTTCCTTCAGTGTATGAAGGTGGACCAGACACTAGCACAGCTAAAGTCTCTGAGGTACTTCCAGGTTCACTGCCCAAGACATCTTTGAGCAACTTTCCATCCCAGTGTAAGGCAGCGTACTGTGGGGGGTTTTCACAAAACTTGGACATGTGACTCTGGCTGATATTATACCTGGACAGCATTCTGTTGCGACGTGTTGTTGAGGTTGAGATGACGAAGTTATCCAGATCAGCCCCTCCAGCTTTCAAGGTGGCAGAAACCATGGCAGTAACTTGATTGTCTGATAAACCAAGACGATCAGCTGTATTGCAGATGACATCACATTCCATGACCTTCCTTGGAAACGTCAAAGTCACACTAGTCACAGTGTCTTGATGGTGAGAACATCCAGGACGAGGCTGATGGTAATCCATGTCCTCTGTGTTAGCGTCGTTGTCAGTTGAGTTACCCCAGGTAATGTCATCCACATGAACAACTGCCTCTTGTTCTGCTGCAGCTGTAAAATAGTACAGCATGTTAAGACAGTAATTGTTAAGTACATGCTAAATATCGCAATGGAGTAAAACTTAAAACTTTTTGTAACGTTCAAAGTAATTAGTTTTACCTTGTTCTTGTCTGTGCTGCAGTCTTTCATTCCTCGCTGCTTGCTGCAGGGATCTTGTCTCAAAAATCTTGTCATGACCAGACATATGACCTTTCCTCTCAGTCTTTTGGTCTTCGTAGAACCTGATATCCTCATCTTTCTTCTCTCTGGATAACAGTCTGTTGTTCTGTATTTCCTGGATTGCATCTGGAGCTCCTATATCGAACAGGCTGTCTAATTCCAGCACAAATGCTCCTCTTTTTCCTCCAGGGTTACTTGCTCTTCCTTTGCTTTTCACCAGAGCACGATGTTTCTCATGTAGTTTCATGAAGAGCTTCATTGTGTTGTACTTGGTCATTGTCTTGATCCTAGCCATATGCCAGAATGGGATGATAGATTCAACTGTTTCATATGCAAGGTCTTGAACCATGGGCCTCCCTGCATTTTCCGGTAAATTCTGGAGATTAAGGAAATACTGGAACGCCTGTCTGTTGGTGGGAAGCTGGGAACCACTGATAAAAGCTGAAGGGTATCGAACCAGGAAAGTTTCAGTGAGAGATCTGGTAGATGGCCCAGTTGACACCTGCCTGTGGACAGTACGTGGAGGTTCTGAGATATCAACTGTGCGCCCACGGAGCTCCCTCAGCTCCTTGCTTAATGCCATTGTGAAGTTGTAACTTGTAGATGGTTTTCTAGATTCTGATTGAGTTTCTGTTGTTTCCTGAAAAATGATAGATAATTATTATTATTATTAATTATTATTTATTTATTATTATTATTATTATTATTATTATTATTTATTAATTTTATGCTCTTTCATTTGATACCTAATTTGTTGCTCTATCTTGTTTAGATCAAAAGTTAAAGTGCAAAACATAATTCAAGGGACCCCGGAATTGGCGCTTTGGCCGATTTCAAGGCAGAAAATTTAAGCTCCATGCGGCAATGCTTCCCAACATCCTAGGTCAAAATAGTTGTGATTTTCGGCTTTGTCAGGTCAAAAAGCATGGGAAAATGTACAGAAACCTATGAAAATAAGAAAACGTTGATTTTTGAACAGGCCTAGCAACACATGCATGGCAAATTAAACACACATTTGGAATTTTTCATCGTAAAAAAATATGTCGTCTCCGACTCATTGTGAAAGCTGTAAGTTTTTGTTTCTTGGCACTTGGTCCAGCACTCATTTTAACGGTGTTAATGCAATTGGAGTGGAGACTGACCTTCACCACCGATTATTCCAAATGACTGACCCGTCACTTAAGTGACACATACTCATAACAGCTCAGCTTACCGCGGTATGAAATTTTGGCAGACATTAAAGTTAGCGGTATCATTTTCTGTGACATTAATTAAATATCTCTCAGAATTATTAAAGTTAAACTTTGTTATTTTTTGTTAAATGACTGGTAAAAACAAAGATAAAACAAATAAATGTTGCTACCGATAATGGAGGTGATAACATAAAGAACGTTAATTTTTGGTAGTAGCGTTCGGGTCATGTGCTCGTTAGTATTGTGAAATGTAAGGTCTCTGTTGCTAGGCTAAGCTACTGGTCATTCTGCGATCTACTAAAAATTGCTCTGCGATCTACTGGTAGATCGCGATCGACGTTTCGGCCACCCCTGATCTACATCAACCAAAAAGGAAAAGTTGCTGGCAACATTTTCGTACATGTTTACTTTTATTTAAATTTGTTTCAAGAGCATCCATCATAGGAATAAAAGATTTTATTCGAAACTTGTCTCTTGGACATTACTGTAGGTGCATCACCGTCGATGATTTCTTTTCTTCTCAATCTTTTCCTTTTTATTCGCACACTTGTAGTCTACCGAAGGCAGGCTCTCTTTTTGCTTTTAATTCCATTTCACCAAAACTTTAATGGATGTCTTTCAAGAAGGGAGTAAGTGACGTGTAAAGCTTTGCACATGTACTAATGGTTATCTGTGAATCTTGTAGAGCCTTCCTAGTTTTGTGAAACTGATCTAATAAACGGTTCCAGATAATTAACATGAACACAAATTCTAATTACTCCATTTTCTGCAACAGAATGCCAGCCTCTATCCTTGTATTACCCTTTTCACTGTCATCAATATGGACATGAGTGAGGGCATCAATAATTGGATCATACCCCTCAGCTATAGCTGAAGTGGCCTTTGCATGTGCTTCCCACCTAGTGTCAGAGAGGCGTTTTGGTACTGTGGAATCAGGACCCAAATATGATTTAAGTGCTGCCCAACATTTTGTAGAGGCAGAAAAGAATGTGTATAACTGTTGCATAACACCAGAAAAATTTGCTGCATTTAGGTAGCAATCAACTGCAGCACGACCAACAACGTTAAGTGAATGTCCAGCACAAGGAATATATATGGCATATTTATTTTCTTCAGAAGTTTCTGCTGCATGCCATTATACTGTACTTCCCTGACATGTTCGCTGCATTATCATATAACTGTCCTCTGTACTTACGAAAGTCAACTTTGCAATCACTGACTAGATAATCCAGCAACACGTTGGCCATACTTTCACCTCTCTGCTTTTCTAATTCAAGGAAAAGTAGAAAGTGTTCACTGGGAAGACCATCATCGAGTGACACATATCTGACAATAACAGTTAGTTGATCAACATGTGAAAGATCTGGTGTAGAGTCAACAAACAAACTGAAGTATCCTGCTTTTCACAAGTTTTCCAAAATAGATTCTCTTTCCTTTTTAGCCATAAGCTGGATGAGTTCCTCGCATATTGTTTTAGACAAATACGAAGGCTTTTCAGATCCACTACTCCCATAATACTTAATATGGTTAGAAAGAAATGGGTCAAACTTAGTAATGGCGATCCAAGCTTTTCATTGCTTCCCCTAAATGCTAATCCATGTTCTGCTAATGTGCACACAACTGCAATAATACGTTCATATACTGTACATGCCTTCAGTGCTCTTGTTCCTGTTTCATCAGTTCAGCTAAGTGTGAATCCAAGGTTAACTCGCGAATCCCCATGAAATATGTAAGGAAAGCTGTTCTATGCTCCCCAGAATTCTCATGATTTTGAATTGCAATGGGGTTTCGCCAGTCATTAAACCCATCCCTAGCCAGTGCGGTTCATGATCTGTAAAAGAGCTTGCAAACAAAACAGTAAACACAACCGGTTGTTGGAGAGTATACTAACCATTCCCGATTGTATTTTTCCCCATTCGTTGAATAAACAAGATCCCTTGAACAATATCTGATTTCATTTTTGAATAATCGCTTCGATTTCTCAAATAAATCATGTTGACACTGGGAGCCTTTCCGTGACCAGAATGCAATATCATCCTCGGTTAAGACTCTCCAGAGGCCAAGATCATTGAACGTTGTGTATTTATTGTCTTCAACCTGGACTTCAGTCTTTGTAACACGATCAGATGTAGTCACATTCGCGTCTGTATTATCTTTTCTAGTAAAAGAGCTGGATGCTTGTGGTTGTTGTGGATCTGTCTGACTCTCTCGAGTCTGAGATCCCTCTTTTATAACAGTGAAATAACTGTCAACTTTCGGTAATTGTTTTATGTCTTTCAAGCTGCTGCCTCTTTTTTCTTTTCTGAAATCCACTTTCAAAAGTTATTTTCATTTTGATAGGCCTCTCCAAAATAATAAGAGAAATAAATAACTTCATTGAAATTAATAAAAGTTGAAATTAAAAGTGGCAATAGGGAATATAAAATGAAATAATAAATAGAAATGGAAATGAAACAATGTAACTTCGCCACTTATGTTAGGGGGACATACAAATTTAGCTTATGCAATATGGCAATATGATTAATCCTACCCCCACCTCCATATAGTGGTTTGCAATAATATAAGCTATAAGAATAAGATATAAGAAAGAAATACTATAAAATAACAAATATAAAATAAATAGACACGATATAAAGTTAAGCAAGTTACTCTAATAATATCAGGAGGGCATTCGTAATGAACCGTAATATGGCTAATCTTAGGCACACTCAAATAATTAAAGAATAGTAGGCAAATAAGGAATGATACGAGCTCTATGGCGGGCAAATAAGAATGGCGAGAGATCTGGTGTAACCGACCCACTAGATGTGCCAGGCAATCAAAGTCCAAACACAACATTAATTAGGTACTGTTTGATATGCCAGATCTACGGTTAGTATCAGTAGCCACGACCCCATTAGGATCTCTTCCAAACGTGAAGATGTCTCATGAATGTTTTCCGACAATAATAAAAAATTAATAAAGTATTGATTTCAGTAAGTCAGAGCTAAGACATTTTTCAGAAATCGTAAGAAAATCTAGAGCTTAAAAGTGGTGGACTTTTTCTAATTTTTTTTCTTACTAGTCTACATCCGCCTCAACAAAATTTGATTACTTGTCAGAGGAGCCTGAGAGGGCCCTGAGTTTTAGCAAAAAATTGCTATTCATAACAGAGGCCACTGTAATGGATGCTCCAGCCCCCATGGTCGAAAAATAAAAGTTTCTGTAAAGTCAGATGTAATTAAAATAAGATAATATAGATCCTAACGTCGCCTAAGGAGTGGTATACTACCAACTGGGTCAATTTTGGTTACCGACGGGCGGACGGCCATTCATAACAAAGTGGCCACATGTTCAATGAATAAACTAGTTTCAGCAATTTCACAACGTAACTCAGAACTTCAACAGTTTTGAGGTATACGTACTGGTATTTTGTGAACCGCGATCATTTAAGTTACAGCAGTTTCAGCAAAGCTTTTAAACAGGTAAATTTTTGTACTGACCACTCTACCAAAGGGGCCCCCGTATTCGGTGCTATTTTCTTGATACACTAGTTTTAAAATATTATTTATCTTGGAGGAGGCCCCTGGTTAGCCACAGCCAGTTGGCTACCAGGCATAAGTTAGGTTTGATAAAAAAAACCCGAACTCAAAGAAGTCCCTCATTGTGTCAGGTTCTAAGTTGTAGCTTACTTAGCTTGTGCCTAAATCCGGCACTCACTTAATTTATTCATTTTTTGGTACTGTAATACCAATCATACTTCAGTTACATTAGGAGGAGATTGTGAACACCAATCGACCAGGGAAGTAATCAGGGGGGGGACTGTCGTCCTTATCTGATCTTTTTCCCGTGTCTCATCTACCCTGCAAACAGTCCAGCATGCTCTCAAACACACATTTCTCTCCCTATTCCTCACTACATATACGTGCATCTTACACTATATAATCTTTACAAAATTAAAAAAAAAATAGCATCAACTATAAAAGCATCGGAGTTCCCTGGGGAAGGGACCATAAATGTCACCACTTCTGGCTGTCCCGCTGCCGATATCGGGAACGCAGACCCGGGTAGCGGGGCTGGATCTGCTGCCGCTCATTCGAAATGTTTGGGTGTGTGCCTGATACACTTTTCATAAACTTCTGCAACATTCGTGGTCTTTTCTCAAATTTTCAATCTGTTGAACACCACCTCTCCTCTAAACCTCAACTTCTTTTCTTCACTGAAACTCAGGTGTCTGGGACGACTGACAGCAACCCCTTTTCTGTACCGTCTTCCTTTCTCTATACGCAATTTCACTCCAAAATTAGATGTTGCGTGTATGTACGCAATGACCTAACTTGTTCTCGTATTCTCCAACTCGAATCTTTCGAATTGTATACCCTCTGGCTACGGCTTACATGCCAATCTCAAACTAAATACATCTGAGCTGTCTACCTTTCACCTAATTCTCATTTGAGGAGATTTCAATGTTCACCACCACCTTTGGCTTTCCTTCCATTTCGCTAACATCCCTGGTGAACTAGCCTACAACTTTTCTCTCCTAAATGACCTAGAGCAGATTGTACAGCACCCTACTAGTATCCCCGATCGCCTTCGAGGTAGGCGCAACATTCTGGATTTATTTCTTACCTCTCAGCCTTCTTCTTACTCTGTAAAACTTTTTTCTCCGTTGGGCTCCTCCGACCACAGTCTTATATCTGTTTTCTGTCCTATCGCTCCAATTAGGCCTTTGGATCCTCCCAAGAGGAGGCGTTTGGCACTTTGGCGCTGCTGATTGGGAGGCCCTTAGGCAGTACTTCTGTGATTTCCTATGAAATAATTACTGCTTTCATGGCCGGGGCCCTTCCAAGTGGGCTGAACGCGTCACGGAGGAGATTCTTTCGGGTATGGAGGCATATATTCCATATACTATTCCTACTACAAATGCAAAAAAAACCTTGGTTTAACTTTACTTGTTCTAATGCTATCCGCAACAAAGAGGAGTCTTTCAGACGGCACCGTCGCGTCGCCATTTAACTCCTAACTCTCACTCATCTTATATTACTGCCCGGAATCGTGAAAAATCTGTTCTTCGACTCGCCAAAAATTCTTTCATCCGACAAAAATGTGAAAACCTATCCAATTCTAATTCTTCTCGCATCTAGATAAGAACCTTTTCAACAACTTTACTTCCCCTTCTTTTCCTCCTTTTTGCCATTCCGACGGCTTAGTTGCCGTCTCTTCGTCTGATAAAGCTGAACTCTTCGCTCAAACTCCCGCTTAAAACTCAATTCTGGACGATTCCGATGATGTTCCTCCATCTCACAACTCTGACCTTAATATGTCCGAAATTCGAATCTCTTCCAAAGATGTTTTTTCCTGCCCTATCTGGGTTCAACTCTAGGAAGGCGTACGGTTCTGATGGTGCTCCTCCTGTTCTTAAGAACTGTACTTCTATGCTGACACCCTGGCAAGGTAAACTCTCTCGCCTTTGTCTCTCATCTGGTACTTTTCTTTCCTGCTGGAGGTTCGCTTTCATTCAACCTGTCCCAAAGAAGGGTGACCGCTCTCGAACCTCCAACTATCGTTCAACTGATTTAATTTCTTGCCTTTCTAAAGTTTTGAAGCTATCCCTAATAGGAAGATTCTTAAACCCCTGTCTTCTCACAATCTTCTTTCAGCCGTCAGTATGGGCTCCGCAAGGTACGCTCTACTGGCGATCTTCTTGCATATCATATCCCTCTGACTCTTGGCCGTCTTCCTTTCGGGATTTCGGTGAAACTTTCGCTATTGCCCTTGACATATCAAAAGCTTTTGATAGAGTCTGGCACAAATCTTTAATTTCGAAACTACCCTCCTTCGGTTTCTATCGTTCTATCTGTATCTTCATCTCTAATTTCCTTTCTGGCCGATCTATAGCTCCTCAATGGCTGCTGTTATTCTCCTAAAGATATTAACAGTGGTGTTCCTCAAGGTTCTGTTTTGTCACCCACTCTTTTCCTTTTATTTATTAATGATCTCTTGAGTCACACTTACTGTCCTATTCACTCCTATGCCGATGATTCCACTCTTTACTTCTCCACCCGCTCCCCAAAGCGTTCTTCACAACAGTCACTCCATGATTCGCGCAGGACGGCGATGGAACACCTTACCTCTAATCTTTCTGCTCTCTCTGACTGGGGCAGAGAAAATCTTGTGGCATTCAATGCCTCAAAAACTCATTTCCTCCTTCTGTCTACTCGTCACACTCTTCCACACAAGTATCCCCTTACCTTCGACAAGACAACTCTATCCTTCCTCTTCTCTTAACATTCTTCGCGTTTCTTTTTCTCTTGACCTTTCCTGGGAATATCACATATACTCTCTTTCCAAAACAGCTTCCAAGAGACTATATTGCTGTACCGTCTCCGCGGTTTCTTCACCCCCACTCAGTTGCTCCCTCTGTACAGGGGTCTCGTTGGCCGCCCAATGGAAAAGAATAATCTTTTTAATTTTAAGTGCTCATTATTATGATTTATTTTTATTTATCACACTACAGACTACAAGATAAAAAATATTTAGTGTGGAAGAAGAAAATATTCAATGCTTTTAATATCTAATATTCAAAAATTGCTTCAACAAAATAAAGTGTATATTCTTCTTTCACAATTTTCATTCACCCTGATTCTGATCTCATTCACCCATGGGTGAACCATCCACCCGGTTGAGAAGCACTGCTCTTGACTCTCATCTTTTCCGGACTGAAAGGTATGTTGCACAATTCATGCATTGGATAGAAAAATCAATATTGTAACAGTTTATCTGAAGGCATTTGTAAAGTTATTGCTTCTAATCTCTCTCCTCTCTCTCTCTCTCTCTCTCTCTCTCTCTCTCTCTCTCTCCCACACATTCTTTCTGAGTGTTGTAAACTTCATACTTGGGGTGTGACAGCCCTTCGGTCCCGAGTTGTGGGATTCTAGAAAAATTGGCTGCCAGTTCCTTTAGGTTCTCTCTCTTTCGGGAGGGCGGGTGAAGTCTGTTGTACAATCCTGTCCCGTGGGTTACTAGGACCCAATCCAATCCTTACTCTGTCCTTTTAGCTTAGGTTAAGGATGCTCTCCTCTGACTGCAAAAAAAAAAAAACTTTCAGTATTAAATCTTTTTCTCTACTTTTACTATTATGACCCGACTGCTACCTCAGGCGTGGGAAGAGAGGCCTTGGAACCTCAAAAATAACACCATTTAACGCTCGTAGGTTGTGAGGGACTGGGATGGAGGGGTCCCAGGCGTAGGGGCGCGATGACTGGAGTGTGGCTAGTGCCCCGTTAAGCCCATTCTAAACGCGTAATGGCCTGATCAGCCCCCGTCGACCGTTCTTTGGTGACCAATTGATGGTGCTGGCTGTACTACTCTTAGGTGAGAGAGCTTTACTGCCCAGCTGGCTGCCAGGCCAGCGCAAACTCTCGGGCGTAGCCTCTGGGTCTGGTGGGATATCGCTTGAAAACTGGATTCTAAGAGTCTGGCCGCTTGTGAGTGACTAGTAAGACTTAGTAAGTTGGTAGCTGCGACACGTTTGGGACTGTCCGGCCCTGAGGAGACCCTTGGTCGGTGCGGCAGCAGCGAGAGGTGTAGTCTTCTGGATGGGATGAACGTCACTTGCCAATAGGTGGATGCGTCTACGCGGGGGAAGAATTCACCCCCCCTCCTTTTTTATATACTGGTCAGAACGTTTTTGATAGTTTTCATTGCTAGAACGTTTTATCTTATTCAGTGTATTCAGAGTTCGAAAAAAAAAAAGTTACAATGACTGGCCCGCAGAAACTGAAGGCTGAATGTGCGAGGTGTGAAGTAAACCAGTGGGTGACGAACTTCAAAGAAGCCTGCTTCGAGAAGATCAACCACTCCAGCATGTGCCGCTTTTGCGAACTCAACTGGTGTTACGAGAAGCTAGAGGAGAGGGTCTGGCGGCTCGAATCGTCCAGACCGCCTGTTGGAGGTGCGGCGGTCACTGACGCGGTTGCGCCCTCCACCCCGGAGCTCATTGATAGGATAGCTGCCATGGAAAGGCGGTCCAGCGATGGACTGGACAGAGCTCGGGACCGCGGAGAAAGGATAGAGGTGCAACCGGGGGCCAGGGTACAAAATCAGTCAGGAATCGCCAGCGACCCACGTAGAATGCACGGAACCGCGGCGCAAGGTGGAAGGCGTAAAGAAGGGGCCGATAGAGAAGGGTGGGAAGGGGCCGATAAAGAAAAAGGGTGGGAAGGGGCCTACTGATGACCCAAAGAAACCGAAGGATGTAGCTGCCGGTCGGGGTGGGTCGGGTGGTGTAAGTGCGTCTATGGGTGGTGACGAGTATCGAAAGGTCTCGGGCAAGAAGGCTGCGAAGCCGAAGCCTGAGACCCCATTTCCCTGTCAGGACCTCCAACCGCTTTAGTCTCCTGTGCTCGAAGGAGGAAGACACCGTTTTGATTGGGGACTCGCAGATCAGGGGCCAGGAGAAGTACTTTGCTTCTGCAAACCGGGACGGGACGAAAGTATGGTGCTCACTGGGCGGGAAACGGCGCACTTAAGGAAGGAGGTAGAGAAGCTGCGCGTGGCTAGTCGGAGGACTGCGATCGTTGTCCACATTGGTGGCAACGACCTGTTCCTCAAAGGCGGTAGGGTAAGTCTTACAGAATGGATCATCACCGAGATCATGTCTCTTGCGGATGATCTAAAACTGAAGACAGACAGGGAAATGTTGATGGGTATTTTACGGCGGATGAATGCCAGTGACCAGGCGCTCAGTAAGGTCATTGGCATCAACGAGAGGGTGCAAGACTTGTGCGTCCCGCTGGGCGTGAAGTTTATTGACCCCTTTGACGCATTTTCGGGTAGATGGGACCTTCATCAGAGAGATGGTGTCCGCCTCAATGACAAGGGTAAAGGTGTGCTAGGCGCGCTGCTCGACCTGCACCTATACAAAATGGTGAGGTCGAGCCCGGGGAGAGATGACGGACCCCCACCGGGGAGAGATGATGTTGAGCCGGTGGCGGACGTACCTTCAACTGAAGGGTGCGACCAGGTACAGGTGGGTGACCCTCTTTCCACGTTGGAAGGGGCTCATGCTTGACAGAAAGAAATTAAAAAGAGAAAGAAATCGCATGGGTGAAACAAATACTTTTAGGTCTAAATCCGAAAATCTGAAGATGGAGTGCCTTGGAGTTGATGGAAGGAAAGATAACACATTAACTAAAAGTAGAAAGATAAAAGAAGAACACTATGTTATTGTGAAAGAACCTGGAAGCATCTTTGTAGACCATGTCACACCAGATAATGGAACTGCTCGCTGCATAGCAGAAGAGTTGATAACTATTATTACAGACTCGAACAGCACAGATACTATCAAAGCTTTACTGTGTGGTGGTGCTCCTGTAAACCTGTAAATATAAGAAAAATTGGTGGAGCCATAAAACTGGTTGAAATTCATTTTAACAGACCAATGCAGTGGTTGGTGTGCCTCTTGAATTTGAATGAGCTGCCTTTTATGCACGTCTACAAAGTCATTGATGGTAAAACAACAGGTCCAAATACTTTTGTGGGTTCAATTGGGAATAAACTGAAAACAGATTTAACAAAATTGGAGGTAGTCAAAGGGAAACATTAAAGAAATTCCAGCAAATGTTGTGAAGGAGCTAAGCAGTGATCAAAGATATCTCTGTGATATGTGTCTGGGAGCGCAAACTGGAGACACTCCTCAAGATCTGTCCACTCGATCCCCAGGTACCCTTCACCATGCTCGCTGGCTAACTCTAGCCAACAGGGTCCTTCGATTATATATCTCAACGCCAAATCCCGATAAAAACCTTCAAGATATAATCAAGATTATTATGCAGTTCTATGCTCCAGGGTGGTTTTGGATAAAATCTCGTCCTAATGCAACTGATGGCGCATATAACTTTTGACATTTAATGTGCTTGCTTCGAAATTTAGATGAACAACATAGATCAATCATAGAACCAGTATTAAAGAATAACGCCTACTTTGCCCACACAGAAAATATACTCATATCAATGGTAACTGACAAGAGACTAGAAATTAGTGAGCAAGCTATTCAGAAAATCATCCTTTCAAGAACAGGATTTTCAAGTACCAGAAACTTTGAGTTCCCTCGAACCCTCAATTCCCACTCTACTGACTACACCGAGATGATCGATTGGCAAAAGAGATCATTACTCCTTCACCGCTGCTAAACAATTTTAGCGACGATGAGCTACTACTGGCTCGATATAAGCCACTGGAGATAGCTTCTTTTCCATGCCACAGTCAGAGTGTGGAAAGGGCAGTGAACCTAGTAACAAAGGCATGCCAGGAAAGAATAGGATATGACAATCGTCAAAAGTTTATCTTAAACTCATTAGAATCAAGGCGAAAACTGCCCATGTTTGAATGGAAGGCCCAATAGAATGAGTAAGGAAAAAATGAAATAAAATTTCTTAATGATATTGAAAACTTCTTCCCTTTTGATGTGATAAGGAACAATGAAAAAGTGAAATGAATTTTAACACATTTATTATGCCTCCAATTTTTTCTTCTGAATATATTGTACTTAATTAATTTTCCTAATACTGTATATTATTAAATAAAATATTATACGTTAATAAAGATTTATGTCATCAAAAAACCTGAATGTAGAGTAAGTCTCGTACAAATGGAATATTCTTCAACATAAGTCAAAAAGTGAAAGATTGTGCCAGGGGTATGAGGCTTTAAACAGCGAAAATAATTTATGAGGGGGTTCCTGTGTTCCATTCAAACCCCTCACAATATGTACCTTTTGAATATAAAATTTCGACCCGGCCTAATATAATATATATATATATATATATACGATTATATACGTATTATCGAGAGAGAGAGAGAGAGAGAGAGAGAGAGAGAGAGAGAGAGAGTGTGTGTGTGTGTGTGTGTGTGTGTGTGTGTGTGTGTTGTGAGTCTTTACTTGGAGTTATTCCTGTGTCTTTATCAATATCACTATTTTTTCATTACCTATAACAAATAAAAATAATGAAAATAATGATGTTATATTTAATCCACGTTACTTCATAAAACTCTTTTCAGCACTTTTGAGTAACATCTATCCTAAATGAGCAACATCAGGTTTGATAAGATCAATACAAGCTATATAAGAACGTGCTTTGTCCTAACTTTTATGAGACTGAAACTAATGAATAGAAGGTTCTTGTCTTTCGTACATCAGTTAAAATTTAGTTTTTATTTATTTGTGAAGTTTAGAATCCAAACAACGTCATCTATAAAGTTTGGTGCATGATTGCAATTTTTATGCTATTGTTAACTTTAAAGTTTTGAAAGGACCATAGCTAAGATTGTTGAAAGGAATGTATCTTTTAAATTAGCACAACAATCGAACTTTGTTTCCATAACAATAATATCAATTTGACAACATAAAAAGAAAATCTTTAAGATTTTTGACCTGTGGAAAAAAAAGTTTTGAAAGAGTTCTTGAAAATAAAAATAAATTTTAACCGTTACAATTTATAAATATGAAAATTGCGAAGAATTAAAAAAAAAACTTTTATTTTGGGTTAAGATTATACTTAAAAGGGATCACCTGAAGATCAGGGTCCCCAGCCTTATTTAGTTAGCCTTATAAAGCTAACTAACGAAAATATCACGACCTGACCTAACCAATCGTTAGGTCAACTGTACGCCCTTGACGATTGGTTAGGTTAGGTCGTGATATTTTCGTTAGTTAGCCTTATAAAGCTAACTAAAGAAGGCTGGGGGCTCTGATCTTCAAGTGATCCCTTGAAAGTTCTGCAAAAATGTCTTCAAATGATTACGAAACAGTAACGATATCACCTAAGAATAAATTAAAATAAATGATTATATGACTGGAAATGAACAGTAACAAACGAAGTTAATAACTGAAAGAATAAAAGAATATTAAGTTAGTTTTACTGAATTCCATTTTTTTAAGGATCAATCATTTTTCTTCAGAGTAAAATGATTCGGTTTCCTTTTCACAGTTTTTTGTTATGGTATTATAGGCAAACTCGGTTATTCTTACAGACAAACGTTCAATCTGATATAAAAAGCATACTTCAATTGCGTTACTCTAAATGTGAAGTATATACGTTAACATAAATAGTAGACACGACATGAATACTAAATTTCATGAAACGTGAATTATCAACATTAAAAAAAGAATAACATTCATTGTTATTTACGTTCATTAGTAATTTATCTTTAGACTTTAAACAAACAATTTAAACATTTGTTAAATTTTAGAACTTTTAATCGAACGAAAAACACGTTCTGGTTTTGCGTTTTTTTCTGTCATCAGAAAAAACATGTTTGGTTGTATACTCTGGAACGAAGTTCCTGAAAAATCGATCAAAGACTTTCACGCCTTCTTTCCACTACATTTTTCATTTTAATTTATACTCAGCCTCAGGGATGGAATGGAAGACAAAGTAACTTGCTTCAAATTGATCAATGAATAAATAATAATAATAATGATAATAATAATAATAATAATGAAAAGATTAAGTTCAAAACGTGCAAACCTTCATATATATATATATATATATATATATATATATATATATATATATATATATATATATATATATATACATATATAAAATCACCATTCTCGTAAAGGATTACATATTTGCTTTTGCTTTCTCTGCAATTTTACTATACAACTTCAGACCAAAAAATAGAATGTCTCAAATGCGTTCATGGTCCTGATAATACCTTTAAGTTATACACCTTTATGAAGAATATCGAGTATCTCTGACTTCATTATAATAAAAAGACACCTCTTTGTGCCAGTTTTGAAAATAAAATAAGATATAGCAAAAATCTTATAAATATAGTTAATGCATAGCGGCACACAAAAATATTAAATTATCTTGTCAAATGTGACAAAAAACAAAAAATAGAATAAATTCATTATGTTTATTGAGCCCTGCCAATATATTAAACCTTTATCAAAGACTTTTTAACTCTGCGTCTTAGTATTTAGTTGATCCACCCTTAGCCCTGGCTACGGCCTCCAATCGACGTGGCATCGAGTCGAAAGGCCTCTTGCATTCTTCTGTAGTTATCGATTGCCAGGTTGTCATCAAACACTCGTCCAATTGAATAAATGTTACTGACTTACGCTTTTTTGGACCTTCTGTTTACCAATATTCCATAGATTTTCTATCAGATTAAGATCGGGACAATTAGCTGGCTATGATAGTATTTCAATTTTATGAGCATCAAACCAAACAGATGTTGCACGAGCTGCATGAGCTGGAGCCAGGTCATGTTGAAAAATAAATGGTTTGTCTCCATACAACTGTTCTCCAGACTCCAGAATAAAGTAGTCTAAGATTTCTTGATAAACATGACTAATTGACAGTTCTATTTACAAATGGAAGTGACCCTACACCATTTTGCATTTATGCAACCCCACACTAACACAATATCACAAAAGCCTTTCCATTTCTTTATAACTGTAGCAACCGTCGTAAATGGAATTCGAAATTTTTCTCCTATCTTCCTATAACTCTTTCCAGACTCGCGTGTAGCAATAACAGATCTCTTAAGATCTGTAGACAGCACTTTACCACGACGACTCGTCCCAACGACCCGTTGCTTACTAATGGTTTGTACAGTCATCCGTCTTCCATCAAAATTCACAGAGAAAATTCTAGAATTCAGAATTGCCAACAGTCTCTAATCAATGAACAGCCAACTACTGATAAAAATTTTAAATTCTTCAAGTCTATGGTGGACATAAAAAGTATTAAATAATTTCGTAAATAAATGTACAACTTTTGCATTTTAACTTTTTTTAAATTTCCTCAAATTCTTTGATGTTTTGCATTATATGTTGGAGTTGAACTAATTTTTTTATTTGTTAAAATTTTCCAAACGAACAGTAAACTTTTCATAACTGCATAGGACAAAAGATAAGGACGAATATATTGTGACTGAAATATTTCTTTGTACGAATACTTACGAGCACCACTGCAGAAACATGTGCAGTAAATTTTACTCTTGACGAAACCTCTCTCAACACACTGTCAATACACCGACAACCTAACGGTAGAGCAAATAATTATATAAGTACCTTACAGGATCTAATCAGTCATCAATACCTAAAGAGCTGACGCTCTTTCATCCTCAGAGATTTTAATATAGAATTAATGAAAACTGGGACAGACTGCATTGCCAAATCATAATAGAACACAATGATCAGCCAAGGATATAAGACCTACGTAACAAGGCCAATACGCCTCCATACTGACCTTACCAAATCTTTTCTTAACGACCACATATGGTCAGTATAGACCGCAGTAAATACATGACACAGGGATACGCCTTGCTGGTATAACTAACCACCTCCCAAATTCTGTCTCACTCAAACAACGACAAAAACCCAAACGTACACAAATGTTAATTCAGAAAAACGAAATTAGGTGAAACAGATTTCAACTTCAAATCTGTTTATTTCTTACGGATATTTATTACTTTTTTGAAAAGAGATTGCAATAATGTGTTATAAATTTAGTTTCGGTTTCTCTATCTCTTAATAATAAAAATAATAATAATAATAATAATAATAATAATAATAAATAATAATAATAATAATAATGCAGCTCATCTTCATAATTTGGTAACAGCCTAAATAAAAGTGGCCATTTATACTTTCCAAACATGAAAATACAATATCTACCAAATTTATCTAAAATATATTAAGTTTCTCGTTTCCGTAAAGTCATTCAGATTATTAAAAAAACTTCGCAATTTTTGAAGTACGAAGTCCAAATCAGATATTCTGAAAAGAAATTAAATAATTATTAAACCCTTTAGTGCCCAGTGTCACTTTATTGATTTTGTTCTGGCTAACGCCAGACGATTTTATTCAGTCTCAGAAAAGATTCCGGCAGTAAACGGTTAAAATTACACCTATATTATATTACTAATATCCCACCACAGTAATTCGATATTTAGCAACCGCATTTTCCTCGAAATTTTGCATTCAAGAAATCTTTTTTTTTTGTGTAGGAATGAGGGGGCTAAGGGCGACTGCCCGCAACAGTGATCCTCCACAGAAGAAGGAGAGAGTCAAAAAAAAAGGTTTCCAAGGCTCAATGATGCCATTTTTCTTTTTTCTTTTTTTAATATAAATTTTGAAAAGATTGTATAGTGTGTAAGATGCACGTATGTGTGTGAGGAATAGGGGAGAAGTTTGTGTTTGAGAGTATGCTGGACTGCTCACAGAGTACATGAGACACGGAAAAAGATCGTTCGATGACTGATATTTCACTTTTAAACAAAGAATACGAAGGTAAAAAAGTTTAATGTACCTTTTTTTCATCGTAATTGCGAACGTTTAGTCGTTTTGGATCCAAAAGTCTTATTGGACATTAATATTAGAAAAATAATCGTATATGTTGTCATATTTCATTAGCTTTAAAGTATTTCCACTTGGCCGTTTAAAATGTTAAGAAAAGTTACTTCCGTGAAATTTTTTTAAATATTTAGAATATACGCTTCGTAAAATTATATTATTTGAGTCAGGAACGAAGCAGTAAAAAGTATATGGGGAACTTAATAATAATAATGCGTGGGATTATTTTACATCTTCGCGACATCTAAGGTCGTATGACGGAGGGGACTTAAAGATTTACGTAGGTTCAAACAACTACTCCACCAAGAAAACCTGAGGGATACGTCTTTATCGATGAAATCTGCACGAAGTCCAAGCCTAAACTCGAAGCCACGACCTTTAGATTAACAGTCGGGCGGTTTACCACTAGACTACCATGGGAACCTAATAAATAAAGAAACGAATGGAATGCTTTATAACAACAGCACAGTCAACCATTCTAGTTCCTACTAACTTATGATTATATAACGCAGTTGTAGTTTTTTTCATTTTATTGAGTTCATGTAACTTTAACCGTCTGCGTAAGTGCAGTACTACTTCAAGTGATTATGAGGAAAGCGTCATTTGCAATAAAGTTAGGTTTAGTAAATAAATCTTAGGAGTTGATTCACTAACACTTGCTAATATATGAATAAAATAAAATTGATAATGAATTCTGTACGGTGCGATTACTGAAGTATGATTCATAAGACTCAGCGCAAGCGTATGAAATCCTAAGATCTTTACTCTGCATCCTTTGTATGGGGATGAAACATACAGCAAGACAGTTTCTCGTAATATTTCGAATGCATTGTAAATTATTATTTTATAAACTGTACATAGCATACGAAACCATGCCAGTATCATGATCTGAAATATTAATACTTCATCTTTGTTTGAAATGCGTTGTATGAATGACATTTGAAATCACTGCGTTGGGAAAATCTTTGTGATAAAAGAAAAAATGGCTCTGAATTACTCGTATTTCGAGTCATCGCTTATTCATTGATAAAAATGTGAGGGATACTGTCAAAGAACTCATCAAATATTTCTGGCTGACTCACAAAACTTCAATAGGTGTTTAAAATGCATTGTACGAATGACATTTGAAATCATTACATTAAAAAAATGTTTGACGAAAAGAAAAAGCTTTGAATTATTTCCACTCATCTCTTATTCACTCCGATGAAAAGAAGGATGCCGCCAAAGAACCCACTAATTATTTTCGGCTGACTCAAAACACCAGTAAGTGCACACTTTCCTTTCAAATTTAAAACTTTAAATTCGTATAAATAATAATAATAATAATAATACAATAATATATAATAATAATAATAATAATAATCTAGGGAATACATAGTGGGAGAGAAGCAATGGTATCTTCTTGCTTTATAAAAACCTAAAAAAGTTTGCGGTCGGGTTTGATGGATAATTAAGATTGAAGAGCGTTAATGTTGTTTTCTTTTGCTTTATAAATGTTTAAAAAAAGTTGGTCTGTTATTTAAGTATTGGGTTCTCACGGGATATCCCATTAGTTGAGACGAGAAATTTAATACATATATAAGAACGGTATAAATTTTTAACTTCGATGTTTTACGTTTTCTCTATTCATCACTATTAAATTACGTGCCTTTTAGCCCACTTTAGCCCACTAAAATAATATTAGTAAAGTGGAAAACACCAATAATAGCATTCTAACATCCCTGTACCCACAGGGTACTTGTTGAAGTAAAAATATTCATAAATTTGGCTAAACTTGCTAATCTGTTTCCCACGGTATAATATTTCCATCAGTGCTAAAACCTAGCTGTATGATCCCTTTTTAAGGAACAAATACTACAATAACGACTAATTACAGACCAGCGAGTTCATTATCCGTAATCAGCCAAATTTTTTAGATTTTAAAAGGTACGATAATCATTATTCAGAATCATGCAATTTAAATCTGCATCAACACGGGCTCTTTAAGTCAAAAAATTTACTGAAATGGCTATATAGTCTTAAACTATATATCTTAAACTATATAAACTACAGTATATTCCACTCGAATACTTTACTGCCCAGCTGGCTGCCAGGCCAGCGCAAACTCTCGGGCGTAGCCTCTGGGTCTGGTGGGATATCGCTTGAAAACTGGATTCTAAGAGTCTGGCCGCTTGTGAGTGACTAGTAAGACTTAGTAAGTTGGTAGCTGCGACACGTTTGGGACTGTCCGGCCCTGAGGAGACCCTTGGTCGGTGCGGCAGCAGCGAGAGGTGTAGTCTTCTGGATGGGATGAACGTCACTTGCCAATAGGTGGATGCGTCTACGCGGGGGAAGAATTCACCCCCCCTCCTTTTTTATATACTGGTCAGAACGTTTTTGATAGTTTTCATTGCTAGAACGTTTTATCTTATTCAGTGTATTCAGAGTTCGAAAAAAAAAAGTTACAATGACTGGCCCGCAGAAACTGAAGGCTGAATGTGCGAGGTGTGAAGTAAACCAGTGGGTGACGAACTTCAAAGAAGCCTGCTTCGAGAAGATCAACCACTCCAGCATGTGCCGCTTTTGCGAACTCAACCGGTGTTACGAGAAGCTAGAGGAGAGGGTCTGGCGGCTCGAATCGTCCAGACCGCCTGTTGGAGGTGTGGCGGTCACTGACGCGGTTGCGCCCTCCACCCCGGAGCTCATTGATAGGATAGCTGCCATGGAAAGGCGGTCCAGCGATGGACTGGACAGAGCTCGGGACCGCGGAGAAAGGATAGAGGTGCAACCGGGGGCCAGGGTACAAAATCAGTCAGGAATCGCCAGCGACCCACGTAGAATGCACGGAACCGCGGCGCAAGGTGGAAGGCGTAAAGAAGGGGCCGATAGAGAAGGGTGGGAAGGGGCCGATAAAGAAAAAGGGTGGGAAGGGGCCTACTGATGACCCAAAGAAACCGAAGGATGTAGCTGCCGGTCGGGATGTGTCGGGTGGTGTAAGTGCGTCTATGGGTGGTGACGAGTATCGAAAGGTCTCGGGCAAGAAGGCTGCGAAGCCGAAGCCTGAGACCCCAGTTTCCCCTGTCAGGACCTCCAAACGCTTTAGTCTCCTGTGCTCGAAGGAGGAAGACACCGTTTTGATTGGGGACTCGCAGATCAGGGGCCAGGAGAAGTACTTTGCTTCTGCAAACCGGGACGGGAGGAAAGTATGGTGCTCACCTGGGCGGGGAACGGCGCACTTAAGGAAGGAGGTAGAGAAGCTGCGCGTGGCTAGTCGGAGGACTGCGATCGTTGTCCACATTGGTGGCAACGACCTGTTCCTCAAAGGCGGTAGGGTAAGTCTTACAGAATGGATCATCACCGAGATCATGTCTCTTGCGGATGATCTAAAACTGAAGACAGACAGGGAAATGTTGATGGGTATTTTACGGCGGATGAATGCCAGTGACCAGGCGCTCAGTAAGGTCATTGGCATCAACGAGAGGGTGCAAGACTTGTGCGTCCCGCTGGGCGTGAGGTTTATTGACCCCTTTGACGCATTTTCGGGTAGATGGGACCTTCATCAGAGGGATGGTGTCCGCCTCAATGACAAGGGTAAAGGTGTGCTAGGCGCGCTGCTCGACCGGCACCTATACAAAATGGTGAGGTCGAGCCCGGGGAGAGATGACGGACCCCCACCGGGGAGAGATGATGTTGAGCCGGTGGCGGACGTACCTTCAACTGAAGGGTGCGTCCAGGTACAGGTGGGACCCCTCTTTCCACGTTGGAAGGGGCTCATGCTTGACAGAAAGAAATTAAAAAGAGAAAGAAATCGCATGGGTGAAACAAATACTTTTAGGTCTAAATCCGAAAATCTGAAGATGGAGTGCTTGGAGTTGATGGAAGGAAAGATAACACATTAACTAAAAGTGTAAGAGATAAAAGAAGAACACTATGTTATTGTGAAAGAACCTGGAAGCATCTTTGTAGACCATGTCACACCAGATAATGGAACTGCTCGCTGCATAGCAGAAGAGTTGATAACTATTATTACAGACTCGAACAGCACAGATACTATCAAAGCTTTACTGTGTGGTGTTGCTCCTGTAAACCTGTAAATATAAGAAAAATTGGTGGAGCCATAAAACTGGTTGAAATTCATTTTAACAGACCAATGCAGTGGTTGGTGTGCCTCTTGAATTTGAATGAGCTGCCTTTTATGCACGTCTACAAAGTCATTGATGGTAAAACAACAGGTCGAAATACTTTTGTGGGTTCAATTGGGAATAAACTGAAAACAGATTTAACAAAATTGGAGGTAGTCAAAGGGAAACATTAAAGAAATTCCAGCAAATGTTGTGAAGGAGCTAAGCAGTGATCAAAGATATCTCTATGATATGTGTCTGGGAGCGCAAACTGGAGACACTTCTCAAGATCTGTCCACTCGATCCCCAGGTACCCTTCACCATGCTCGCTGGCTAACTCTAGCCAACAGGGTCCTTCGATTATATATCTCAACGCCAAATCCCGATAAAAACCTTCAAGATATAATCAAGATTATTATGCAGTTCTATGCTCCAGGGTGGTTTTGGATAAAATCTCGTCCTAATGCAACTGATGGCGCATATAACTTTTGACATTTAATGTGCTTGCTTCGAAATTTAGATGAACAACATAGATCAATCATAGAACCAGTATTAAAGAATAACGCCTACTTTGCCCACACAGAAAATATACTCATATCAATGGTAACTGACAAGAGACTAGAAATTAGTGAGCAAGCTATTCAGAAAATCATCCTTTCAAGAACAGGATTTTCAAGTACCAGAAACTTTGAGTTCCCTCGAACCCTCAATTTCCACTCTACTGACTACACCGAGATGATCGATTGGCAAAAGAAATCATTACTCCTTCACCGCTGCTAAACAATTTTAGCGACGATGAGCTGCTACTGGCTCGATATAAGCCACTGGAGATAGCTTCTTTTCCATGCCACAGTCAGAGTGTGGAAAGGGCAGTGAACCTAGTAACAAAGGCATGCCAGGAAAGAATAGGATATGACAATCGTCAAAAGTTTATCTTAAACTCATTAGAATCAAGGCGAAAACTGCCCATGTTTGAATGGAAGGCCCAATAGAATGAGTAAGGAAAAAATGAAATAAAATTTCTTAATGATATTGAAAACTTCTTCCCTTTTGATGTGATAAGGAACAATGAAAAAGTGAAATGAATTTTAACACATTTATTATGCCTCCAATTTTTTCTTCTGAATATATTGTACTTAATTAATTTTCCTAATACTGTATATCAAATAAAATATTATACATTAATAAAGATTTATGTCATCAAAAACCTGAATGTAGAGTAAGTCTCGTACAAATGGAATATTCTTCAATATAAGTCAAAAAGTGAAAAATTGTGCCAGGGGTATGAGGCTTTAAACAGCGAAAATAATTTATGAGGGGGTTCCTGTGTTCCATTCAAACCCCTCACAATATGTACCTTTTGAATATAAAATTTCGACCGGCCTAATATATATATATATATATATATATATATATATATATATATATATATATATATATATATATATAATATATATATATATATATATATGAGTATATACGTATATATCGAGAGAGAGAGAGAGAGAGTGTGTGTGTGTGTGTGTGTTGTGAGTCTTTACTTGGAGTTATTCCTGTGTCTTTATCAATACCACTATTTTTTCATTACCTATAACAAATAAAAATAATGAAAATAATGATGTTATATTTAATCCACGTTACTTCATAAAACTCTTTTCAGCACTTTTGAGTAACATCTATCCTAAATGAGGAACATCACGTTTGATAAGATCAATACAAGCTATATAAGAACGTGCTTTGTCCTAACTTTTATGAGACTGAAACTAATGAATAGAAGGTTCTTGTCTTTCGTACATCAGTTAAAATTTAGTTTTTATTTATTTGTGAAGTTTAGAATCCAAACAACGTCATCTATAAAGTTTGGTGCATGATTGCAATTTTTATGCTATTGTTAACTTTAAAGTTTTGAAAGGACCATAGCTAAGATTGTTGAAAGGAATGTATCTTTTAAATTAGCACAACAATCGAACTTTGTTTCCATAACAATAATATCAATTTGACAACATAAAAAGAAAATCTTTAAGATTTTTGACCTGTGGAAAAAAAAGTTTTGAAAGAGTTCTTGAAAATAAAAATAAATTTTAACTGTTACAATTTATAAATATGAAAATTGCGAAGAATTAAAAAGAAAAAACTTTTATTTTGGGTTAAGATTATACTTAAAAGGGATCACCTGAAGATCAGGGTCCCCAGCCTTATTTAGTTAGCCTTATAAAGCTAACTAACGAAAATATCACGACCTGACCTAACCAATCGTTAGGTCAACTGTACGCCCTTGACGATTGGTTAGGTTAGGTCGTGATATTTTCGTTAGTTAGCCTTATAAAGCTAACTAAAGAAGGCTGGGGGCTCTGATCTTCAAGTGATCCCTTGAAAGTTCTGCAAAAATGTCTTCAAATGATTACGAAACAGTAACGATATCATCTAAGAATAAATTAAAATAAATGATTATATGAATGGAAATGAACAGTAACAAACGAAGTTAATAACTGAAAGAATAAAAGAATATTAAGTTAGTTTTACTGAATTCCATTTTTTTAAGGATCAGTCATTTTTCTTCAGAGTAAAATGATTCGGTTTCCTTTTCACAGTTTTTTGTTATGGTATTATAGGCAAACTCGGTTATTCTTACAGACAAACGTTCAATCTGATATAAAAAGCATACTTCAATTGCGTTACTCTAAATGTGAAGTATATACGTTAACATAAATAGTAGACACGACATGAATACTAAATTTCATGAAACGTGAATTATCAACATTAAAAAAAGAATAATATTCATTGTTATTTACGTTCATTAGTAATTTATCTTTAGATTTTAAACAAACAATTTAAACATTTGTTAAATTTTAGAACTTTTAATCGAACGAAAAACACGTTCTGTTTTTGCGTTTTTTTCTGTCATCAGATAAAACATGTTTGGTTGTATACTCTGGAACGAAGTTCCTGAAAAATCGATCAATGACTTTCACGCCTTCTTTCCACTACATTTTTCATTTTAATTTATACTCAGCCTCAGGGATGGAATGGAAGACAAAGTAACCCGCTTCAAATTGATCAATGAATAAATAATAATAATAATGATAATAATAATAATAATAATGAAAAGATTAAGTTCAAAACGTGCAAACCTATATATATATATATATATATATATATATATATATATATATATATATATATATATATATATATATATATATATATATATATATATGGGATGAATTTCACAATAAAACACGTGAAATGAATAAATGCTGCAAACCACAAGGAAAGAGAAAAACGATTCCAAGGCCTTTCGTGTATTCAAAGCTACACCTCGTCAGGGAATGAAGAGACGAGGTGTAGCTTTGAATACACGAAAGGCCTTGGAATCGTTTTTCTCTTTCCTTGTGGGTTTGCAGCATATATATTATATATATATATATATATATAAAATCACCATGCTCGTAAAGGATTACATATTTGCTTTTGCTTTCTCTGCAATTTTACTATACAACTTCAGACCAAAAAATAGAATACTGTCTCAAATGCGTTCATGATCCTGATAATACCTTTAAGTTATACACCTTTATGAAGAATATCGAGCATCTCTGACTTCATTATAATAAAAAGACACCTCTGTGTGCCAGTTTTGAAAATAAAATAAGATATAGCAAAAATTTTATTAAATAGTGAAAAGTTAATGCATAGCGGCATACAAAAATATTAAATTATCTTGTCAAATGTGACAAAAAACAAAAAATAGAATAAATTCATTATGTTTATTGAGCCCTGCCAATATATTAAACCTTTATCAAAGACTTTTTAACTCTGCGTCTTAGTATTTAGTTGATCCACCCTTAGCCCTGGCTACGGCCTCCAATCGACGTGGCATCGAGTCGAAAGGCCTCTTGCATTCTTCTGTAGTTATCGATTGCCAGGTTGTCATCAAACACCCGTCCAATTGAATAAATGTTACTGACTTACGCTTTTTTGGACCTTCTGTTTACCAATATTCCATAGATTTTCTATCAGATTAAGATCGGGACAATTAGCTGGCTATGATAGTATTTCAATTTTATGAGCATCAAACCAAACAGATGTTGCACGAGCTGCATGAGCTGGAGCCAGGTCATGTTGAAAAATAAATGGTTTGTCTCCATACAGCTGTTCTCCAGACTCCAGAATAAAGTAGTCTAAGATTTCTTGATAAACATGACTAATTGACAGTTCTATTTACAAATGCAAGTGACCCTACACCATTTTGCATTTATGCAACCCCACACTAACACAATAGCACAAAAGCCTTTCCATTTCTTTATAACTGTAGCAATCGTCGTAAATGGAATTCGAAATTTTTCTCCTATCTTCCTATAACTCTTTCCAGACTCGCGTGTAGCAATAACAGATCTCTTAAGATCTGTAGACAGCACTTTACCACGACGACCCGTCCCAACGACCCGTTGCTTACTAATGGTTTGTACAGTCAACCGTCTTCCATGAAAATTCACAGAGAAAATTCTAGAATTCAGAATTGCCAACAGTCTCTAATCAATGAACAGCCAACTACTGATAAAAATTTTAAATTCTTCAAGTCTATGGTGGACATAAAAAGTATTAAATAATTTCGTAAATAAATGTACAACTTTTGCATTTTAACTTTTTTTAATTTCCTCAAATTCTTTGATGTTTTGCATTATATATTGAAGTTGAACTAATTTTTTTATTTGTTAAAATTTTCCAAACGAACAGTAAACTTTTCATAACTGCATAGGACAAAAGACAAGGACGAATATACTGTGACTGAAATATTTCTTTGTACGAATACTTACGAGCACCACTGCAGAAACATGTGCAGTAAATCTTACTCTTGACGAAACCTCTCTCAACACACTGTCAATACACCGACAACCTAACGGTAGAGCAAATAATTATATAAGTACCTTAGAGGATCTAATCAGTCATCAATACCTAAAGAGCTGACGCTCTTTCATCCTCAGAGATTTTAATATAGAATTAATGAAAACTGGGACAGACTGCATTGCCAAATCATAATAGAACACAATGATCAGCCAAGGATATAAGACCTACGTAACAAGGCCAATACGCCTCCATACTGACCTTACCAAATCTTTTCTTAACGACCACATATGGTCAGTATAGACCGCAGTAAATACATGACACAGGGATACGCCTTGCTGGTATAACTAACCACCTCCCAAATTCTGTCTCACTCAAAACAACGACAAAAACCCAAACGTACACAAATGTTAAATTCAGAAAAACGAAATTAGGTGAAACAGATTTCAACTTCAAATCTGTTTATTTCTTACGGATATTTATTACTTTTTTGAAAAGAGATTGCAATAATGCATTGTTTATAAATTTAGTTTCGGTTTCTCTATCTCTTAATAATAAAAATAATAATAATAATAATAATAATAATAATAATAATAATATAATAATAATAATAATGCAGCTCATCTTCATAATTTGGTAACAGCCTAAATAAAAGTGGCCATTTATACTTTCCAAACATGAAAATACAATATCTACCAAATTTATCTAAAATATATTAAGTTTCTCGTTTCCGTAAAGTCATTCAGATTATTAAAAAAACTTCGCAATTTTTGAAGTACGAAGTCCAAATCAGATATTCTGAAAAGAAATTAAAATAATTACTTAACCCTTTAGTGCCCAGTGTCACTTTACTGATTTTGTTCTGGCTAACGCCAGACGATTTTATTCAGTCTTAGAGAAGATTTCCCGGCAGTAAACGGTTAAAATTACACCTATATTATATTACTAATATCCCACCTCAGTAATTCGATATTTAGCAACCGCATTTTCCTCGAAATTTTGCATTCAAGAAATCTTTTTTTTTTGTGTAGGAATGAGGGGCTAAGGGCGACCGCCCGCAACAGTGATCCTCCACAGAAGAAGGAGAGAGTCAAAAACAAGGTTTCCAAGGCTCAATGATGCCATTTTTCTTTTTTCTTTTTTTAATATAAATTTTGAAAAGATTGTTTACTGTGTAAGATGCACGTATGTGTGTGAGGAATAGAGGGAGAAGTTTGTGTTTGAGAGTATGCTGGACTGCTCACAGGGTACATGAGACACGGAAAAAGATCGTTCGATGACTGATATTTCACTTTTAAACAAAGAATACGAAGGTAAAAACGTTTAATGTACCTTTTTTTCATCGTAATTGCGAACGTTTAGTCGTTTTGGATCCAAAAGTCTTATTGGACATACCATTCTTTTAATATTAGAAAAATAATCGTATATGTTGTCATATTTCATTAGCTTTAAAGTTTTTCCATTTGGCCGTTTAAAATTTTAAGAAAAGTTACTTCCGTGAAATTTTTTTAAATATTTAGAATATACGCTTCGTAAAATTATATTATTTGAGTCAGGAACGAAGCAGTAAAAAGTATATGGGGAACTTAATAATAATAATGCGTGGGATTATTTTACATCTTCGCGACATCTAAGGTCGTATGACGGAGGGGACTTAAAGATTTACGTAGGTTCAAACAACTACTCCACCAAGAAAACCTGAGGGATACGTCTTTATCGATGAAATCTGCACGAAGTCCAAGCCTAAACTCGAAACCACGACCTTTAGATTAACAGTCGGGCGGTTTACCACTAGACTACCATGGGAACCTAATAAATAAAGAAACGAATGGAATGCTTTATAACAACAGCACAGTCAACCATTCTAGTTCCTACTAACTTATGATTATATAACGCAGTTGTAGTTTTTTTCATTTTATTATTGAGTTCATGTAACTTTAACCGTCTGCGTAAGTGCAATACTACTTCAAGTGATTATGAGGAAAGCGTCATTTGCAATAAAGTTAGGTCTAGTAAATAAATCTTAGGAGTTGATTCACTAACACTTGCTAATATATGAATAAAATAAAATTGATAATGAATTCTGTACGGTGCGATTACTGAAGTATGATTCATAAGACTCAGCGCAAGCGTATGAAATCCTAAGATCTTTACTCTGTATCCTTTGTATGGTGGATGAAACATACAGCAAGACAGTTTCTCGTAATATTTCGAATGCATTGTAAATTATTATTTTATAAACTGTACATAGCATACGAAACCATGCCAGTATCATGATCTGAAATATTAATACTTCATCTTTGTTTGAAATGCGTTGTATGAATGACATTTGAAATCACTGCGTTGGGAAAATCTTTGATAAAAGAAAAAAATGGCTCTGAATTACTCGTATTTCGAGTCATCGCTTATTCATTGATAAAAATGTGAGGGATACTGTCAAAGAACTCATCAAATATTTCTGGCTGACTCACAAAACTTCATAGGTGTTTAAAATGCATTGTACGAATGACATTTGAAATCATTACATTAAAAAAATGTTTGACGAAAAGAAAAAGCTTTGAATTATTTCCACTCATCTCTTATTCACTCCGATGAAAAGAAGGATGCCGCCAAAGAACCCACTAATTATTTTCGGCTGACTCAAAACACCAGTAAGTGCACACTTTCCTTTCAAATTTAAAACTTTAAATTCGTATAAATAATAATAATAATAATAATAACAATAATAATAATAATAATAATAATAATAATAATCTAGGGAATACATAAGTGGGAGAGAAGCAATGGTATCTTCTTGCTTTATAAAAACCTAAAAAAGTTTGCGGTCGGGTTTGATGGATAATTAAGATTGAAGAGCGTTAATGTTGTTTTCTTTTGCTTTATAAATGTTTAAAAAAAGTTGGTCTGTTATTTAAGTATTGGGTTCTCACGGGATATCCCATTAGTTGAGACGAGAAATTTAATACATATATAAGAACGGTATAAATTTTTAACTTCGATGTTTTACGTTTTCTCTATTCATCACTATTAAATTACGTGCCTTTTAGCCCACTTTAGCCCACTAAAATATTATTAGTAAAGTGGAAAACACCAATAATAGCATTCTAACATCCCTGTACCCACAGTGACGCTTGTTGAAGTAAAAATATTCATAAATTTGGCTAAACTTGCTAATCTGTTTCCCACGGTATAATATTTCCATCAGTGCTAAAACCTAGCTGTATGATCCCTTTTTAAGGAGCTCATACTACAATAACGACTAATTACAGACCAGCGAGTTGAGTTCATTATCCGTAATCAGCCAAATTTTTTAGATTTTAAAAGGTACGATAAATCCTTATTCAGAATCATGCAATTTAAATCTTCATCAACACGGGCTCTTTAAGTAAAAAAAATTACTGAAATGGCTATATAGTCTTAAACTATATATCTTAAACTATATAAACTACAGTACAGTATATTCCACTCGAATAACTGTATCTCTGTGTAAATATAAAGAATTTCTCCATGGATGATTTTCCTCCTCAATCATTTATTTCCCCAAGTTATGATAAACGGAAAGATGGTTCCATTTATGTGATATATTTCGCTGAAGTAAATACATAAATACTTAGAAAATACTTTTCGTACTGATTAAGAAGATAAGTAAATGTAATATTAAAAATAAATAATTCAGGTCAGAGAATTACCTAATACGAACAAGAAACAATATTTGTTCGAGGCGAGAGTATACTGTTTGAATTTATTTTTCTTGTCAATTTCGAGCGAGTATTTTTTATCTTTAAAACAATTATAAAGTAGCAGATTTTTCTTATGAGTGTAAGAATAAAAATTCTATTTTCACATTTATGGCTTTAAACAATCAGCTAAGTAAGTAACTAGCGACGGAGAATTATTTACAAAATAAATCAAGGATTTTCTTATGTTTTCTTAATATAGAAAATACGTATGGAAAAGGAAGAGAAGAAATGTGATATTGTGGGTTAATATTTTCACATTTTCGAGGTAATATAATAATTATTACGACTGTCTATTAATTATTTAGCTACATTTATTTCATTACATCAACTCCACTTGAAAATAATCCTAAAAATAACGTAAGCTTTAACAAATTCTTGAATTAATTCTAAAATTATGGATAAAACGATGAAAACTTTAATACTAATGGAGATAAAACAAGTTTAGTATTGAATAACGCATGCAAATTCGTAGAAAAAGAAATAAAATAGTAGTTCCAATTTCCGTAGAATTACTGTAAACAATTTATAGTATTTTTCATTGCAAATGTTTACTAAACGATGAAATTGCAAACGAATATGGAAATGTTGCAGTTTACATAGTCAGCTTTATTTACGGTGTATTCGTAATATGACTTCATTTTTAGGTACACTCCATTCCTGAAGTCCTACGGAGAGTAAGATTTATTGAATAAACTGCATATTATATTTTCATTTGTTGAAGGAAAAGCTGATTTGACTTGACCTCCAATTTATTGAAACTTAATGGCTACGTCGTAGACATTTCACAACACCGCTTTCCGAAACATCAGCGAAGTTAAGGAACGTTGGGTATTTTCAGCGGCTGGATGAGTGACCGTCCTCTGGGTTCAGATGATGTAGCGACCAGTGGTTTGGATCCCACGTAAAGCTGTAGGATACCTCCGTTATATGATTTTAGATATAACTGACAAACACTTCTGAAACGTCCATTTTTTTAGATATAACTGACAAACACTTCTGAAACGTCCATTTTTTTAGATATAACTGACAAACACTTCTGAAACGTCCATTTTTTTTATTTGGTGTACTGTGCAGATTTTTTATTCGAACTCGAGGTATTTTCTGCTTCAAGAATTCCACTACGTAAGACAGGAAATACACACAGTATATCCCCTCATTAAGTTTATATATATATATATATATATATATATATATAAAACCCAGAAGATATAGGATCTCTACAAACCGACATGAACAGAATCTACAAGTGGACGGAAGACAACAATATGAAGTTTAACACTGAGAAATTTCAGCTGTTAAGGTACGGAAAAAGAGAAGACCTAAAATCCATGGAATATTATACCTCAAATGGACAGAAATTCAGAGAAATTCTAGAGCAAAAGATTTAGGGGTTGTAATGACTGATGATGCGAAATTTGAAAAACAAAATAAGATAGCAGTAAACAGCGCAAAGAGAATAACTGTGCAGATACTGAGAACCCTTAAACAAAGGGATAGGAATATAATGATTCTTCTACTGAAAACACTGATCATATCCAAATTGGAATACTGCTCGGTCCTAACATCCCCATATAAAAAAGAAGACATTAGCCAGCTAGAAGGGATTCAGAGAAGCTTCACAACCAAGATCAATGGATGCAAAGAACTAAATTACAGGGAAAGATTACGCGAACTAAGCCTATATTCACTGGAAAGGAGAAGCGAGAGATACACCATTATTTACACTTGGAAAATAATGGAGAAACTAGTCTGTAATCTTAATCTGAACCCTATAACTCCCCAAACAACGGTGGAAAGTTAAAAAGGAAGTCTGTGTCGTGTTCCCAAATTAAAGGCGAGACAGGGAACATCCTTAACCCTGAAAGAAAATAGTTTTGTTGCGAGAGGACCAAAACTGTTTAATCAGCTGCCCAAAGACCTAAGGAAGACAAATGGTGTTGCAGTGGACATCTTCAAAAGAAGATTAGACGCCTGACTGAGAACAATCCCCGACGAGCCAGCCGTACCTGACTATGTGAGGTGGAGAGTACAAGAAATCCAACTCACTACTTCACCAGGCCAAATCGAGAGGAGAGGCGACAAACTTGAACCTTTTAAAGGTTGAAAGGTATATATATATATATATATTAGTGGTGTACCGATTAATCGGTATCGGCACCTGGCATGGCGATTAATCGGCATTTTTCCGATTAATCGGCCATGCCAGGTATTTTCCTAATATCGGCATGCCAGGTGCCGATACCGATTAATCGGTGCACCACTAATATATATATATATATATATATATATATATACGAGGGTAATTCAATAAGTATCCGCACTTTTTATTTTCACAATTTTATTTTCATATCTGATAGATTATAAACATCACTTCTCAAAATAGTCTCCCTGTTTCTCAATACACTTAGTCCAGCGATCTACAAGCTTCCTACTGCCATCACAAAAGAATGTTTTTGGCTGTGTGCGTAGCCAGTCAGGCACCGCCTCCTTCAGGTCATCATCGCCTTGGAATCGTTGACCTCTCAAAGCGTCTTTTAGTGGTTCAAACAGGTAAAAATGTGAAAGTACCAGGTCTGGACTGTAGGCTGGATGGTCGACAACTTCAAATTTAAGTTTTTGAAGGCATTTTTTAGTCTCTGCAGCGGTATGAGGGCGCGCATTGTCGTCTAACAGAATAACACCTTCCGACAATCTCCCTCTCCGTTTTGTGCGAATTGCTTGCTTTAACTCATTCTGAAGCATGTCAGAATACGCTGCACTGGTTACTGTAGTTCCACGCTATCCTTGAACAGTGTCTAGAGGTCCCTAATCAGCCAATTGGCTTAATCAGCCAGTGCCTTCAGTCACTATCGACCAGTTGGTACAGTGTATACTTCGTTTTGGCACGTACACACTCCGTCTATACGCCCATAAAATATTACGCACACACGATTATATGCATCGGGCTCGATACCCGGCGGCGGCGCGTCCTTCCATGGTTGGTAGCCAGGGTAACCTAATGATCCGTGTTAAACTGTAGGTCTTAGGTGGAGTGTAAACATTCTCTCAGGAATAGTAGATAAATGGGTAACCAGTCTCCCTCTCTCTCTCTCTCTCGCACGCTCTCTCTCTCTCTTTTATATATATACACACACATCCCCGTTAAAAAGTGGGTCTAGGGTGCGGGTGAAAAGTTTGATATTCGTCAGAATGAACAATTCAGGAGGAAGCAATCGAAGGGTTAACCAAAAAAAGCCTACATATGTACAGTTCCGGAAAAAAGTTCATCTAAAAAAATTCTGAAAACTATAAAAATTAGTGCGAGAAACGTACACAAAAGATCCAAAATTTATAATTAGCACTCGCGTCAAATTGTATTAATTAACTCAGCCTCTCCCAATTCTGATAATTATTCTTTTAAATTATTTTATATCAATGTAAAACCTGTTAATTCCTTCATATATATATATATATATATATATATATATATATATACAGTAATATTTATCTTCATTCACATTTAAAAATAAAATTTGAAACATCTGATATTCAGTTTTTCTACAACAAAAATTAATTACGGGCTATAAACACCCTCTAACTTCCATTCTGAACTTCTCTCATATATATATAATATATATATATATATATATATATGTTGTTTATCTAATTCTTTAGTGCCGTTTCTCTGGTTTCCAAGATTCGAGATAAGGCATACATCATTAAATTATACGACCCAGCGTCGGTCATTAAATATACGAACCATGAGAAGGTCGAGTTTTATATAGCTATAATTAAACGAGTCTTTGTGAAAAGTTGAGATGATATTTTTTTTAAAACCATTTCCAGTTCCTTTCGCTCTATTTTCACCCACACGTGTCTTCAATTTCCTCTGAAAAGTCACATGATGAGGCGTAGATTATTTTTTTAAATTTATTTATTGTACCGAAAGCAAAGGTGATCCTACATATGTACAAATCTCTCTCTCTCTCTCTCTCTCTCTCTCTCTCTCTCTCTCTCTCTCTCTCCTATATATATATATATATATATATATATACATATATATACACACATAATTATATTAATCAGCGATCTGCTCGAGATCGCAAACTTTGGGCTAATGATTCGCAACCAGCACGCATCTGTTATTTTTAAATTTATTTATTGTATCGTACGATAACGCAGGGACACAATAAACTTTTACAGCGGTTTTCTTCACGGATAATTGATTCTGAAATTACCTTTCACTTTTATATTTCGGGGCCATAAACCGATTCACATACCATCCTCAACTCGCTCGCTCTCTCTCTCTCCCTCTCTCTCTCTCTCTCGGCCGAATACAAGAGAAAAAAACGCGTTTTTCTCTCTCTACGAATGGGAATATCTGACACGCCCAGATTTCACGGGGCAGCCAATCACAGCCCTGTGTGCAGAGCCCAGGACCTCTGTTTGGCCGCTATGCAGGCCTACGCGTCAAGCTCTGCCCAAAATTCACCGATAGCCAATAGGAAGCTAGCGTTCCGTGTGTTGTGGGTTGGTCACAAGCCCCCTTTATAAAAGGGAGCAGTTCATCTCAGAGCCTCAGTTCATTCGTTTTTCTTGATTAGTGTTTTTGAAATACCAAACATGAGCCAGCTGTACGACTCCCCCGAATTGTTTGAAGATGGAGATTTCTATGCTGAGGCAACGCGTCTAATTTTCAACGCTGCAGATCGAAATGAACTTTTATCTATGCAAGTTGTTACAGAAAATTGTGACGAAATGCAAGAACCGTTCAATGTAGACGATATTAAAATGTAAGTAATTTGTGATTATATTCTGCCCCTCATTCAGTGTTAACTTATAAAAGGCAACGAAAAATACGTTTTGAAAATAGTTTGTGTTTATTCTCGGTCTATATATTATGTTTCAACTGGTGTTAACTTATAAAAGCCCGCAATAAATGCGTTTTGAAAATATTTTTAATTATTCTCTATTTCCTTCGTGGTTATTTCGGCATATATATATATTATATATATATATATATATATATATATATATATATATGGTGGAGCTTTAATAATACATTTCTCGATAATTTAAAGATGAATTCGTTCTCGTTTATAATTAGTAATCTAATTTCCTTTTATTCTGAATTTTTCTTCAACGAAAAAAATTACTCCCATTATGTTTTTAATTACTGTCTGTTTCCTTTCCATATGTATATGGTGTGTTTTTATTTGTACATTACTCGATAATTTAAAAATTTATAGAAAGTTCTACAGATAGGATTTTAGAAATATTAAAAACTATTAAGAATTGCATACGGGCTCCAGTCCCGTTGCAGGCAGACGATGTCTTAGCACTCTTACTTCTGAAAACTGTCAGGATATTTGCTTGTGGTTACAATTTGCTCTTAGTCTAACCTAGCTTTATTCTGAATTTTTCTACAACGAAAAAAATTAATCCCATTATGTTTTTAATTATTGTCTGTTTCCTTCGTGGTTATTTCGACACACACACACACACACACACACACACACACACACACATATATATATATATATATGGTGGAGCTTTAATAATACTTTTCTCGATAATTTAAAGAAAGCACCGAAGTAGGATTTTTAAATTACCAAAACTTTTAAGAATTATCTGCTTTTTTATTATAATATTTTAAATTCGTGGCATTTTCTCTTATTGTAGCTCTCTATTTTTACTTAACTTTATAGGACCGATGCGGAACTTGATCGTGTTATAGCTACTTTTCGTTTTGATGAAAGGGGAATAAATGATATGGATGCTTTACCTCACAACCAAACCAGTGATCTGAACACAGAAGTCAAGGTATTGGCTCACATCCAGTCCAGCGAGTGCCAGGTCATCGAGGAACTAATGCAAGTATTTTTAGGGTTAAGAACAAAACACACTTTTACACAATACAGCGGGTGCTAACATATGGGAACTTTTTTTATCTGTCTGCATACCAACTCGTCATTCATTTCAATGTCGCACAAATCGAATAATTTTAAAACATTTATAAATCCCTTCCCACGTGACATGTGTATGAGAAATAAGAGGGCGTACATGCCGCACGTGTTACTATAATATCCTTGAAGGCGATACGGGCTCCACACAATCTCAGGTACATGTATTTGCTCGATAAACTCTACAACCACAGAATCATTCCAGGGCTGAGCGCCGAGTGAGTCAAAATAGTACATTCTTTCCTTATTTTTAAAATAGATTGCAAACCAATGAATCCCCTCACTCCCCACAATGTCGGTGTTAACGATAATCCCGTACCAGTTTCTCGTAGTTGGCAACTTCAATATTTCATTCTTCGCAAACATACCGATAAATTTGGAGCGTGTGAAGCGGTCACTTTTCATTACTCTCTGGAGTGTATTCGCGTCCATTTTAAAAGTCTGTGACCACATTCCTGAAAGGATCAACTTTTATTAGTGCCTGTGATTCGAGGTAAACTAACACACTTATAGGCACGTCTATAGGCTTGGCAAATTCCAACCTGATTGAGATATTCCCACTCTGTTGTGGACTTAAATGCGTATTTACGCCAGCAGACAAGTCAGGCGTAATATCAAATGAATAAATGTTAAATTCTTCGACAAATTCTTTCTGCGTTACACCAAATCCAAGCTCATCACAGCCACCTGTATTATGAGCCAGATTACTATAAGCTCTCGCGCAGAGCGGGAACACAGCGTCTGATGAGTAATCAACAATCATAGTCCACTCCCAAAGCGATGCCATTTACGTATAGAGTAATTTTTTTAACGCCAAAATTCTCGAATTTAAAGGCACTCCTTTTATATTTTCCATTCGTCGAGGCGTGGTCCTGGATTCCAATTAATACTTTTCAGGTAGAACTCCGAAGGCCACGTTTTCTAGTTGTTTCAAGGCCAACCCGGCGGGCACCGTATTAGTTTGATCTGTAACCTGTTAATTGGGTATTTTACTGTGGCGTGTATTAAGTCTTTCTCAATTTCTATTTGCTTTGGCGAACTTAATTTCACTCGGCGTATACGCAAATACGCCTCCATTATGTGAATCACAACGGGTTTCGCCTCCTCTTCTTGATTAGACCCCAGATTTATGCAGATCTCAGGAATCGTGCGGGTAAACTTCAACTTCATATCCACCCCGTTCATAAGCACTTTCTCCTGGAATGTGAAATCTGTATGAAGACGTCCAAAACATTCGTATATCTCTTTTTTAGAATTTTTAAATTTATCCTTTATACCATTTTCATCTTTAGCATGGTAATATCCCTCGGCGTTTAAAAGGCGTCCTTCGCTTCTTTTGAAAAGTTGAGGACATTTCCCAGATAGGCTCTCAGATGATAATATCCCGTTCCTGCCGAGATGTTAACCTGATTTAAATACACCTCACATTGGCAGAATATGGAGTGTAGAAAGTTGGTTTCAGGGTATGCAGAGTAACTATCATCGCAGTCCGTTCCATCAGAATGGGCTATACGCAGTTTAGTGTACATGTGCATGCAGCTCGGGTCAAAAAGTAAGGGCCTAAGCTGGGTATCAGGAATTCTATAGGGGCACTCGGCGAACTAATTGTGTTTAATGGTTTAATTGTAATAAAGTCGCTATGCTCAATAGAGACCTGAGTGGGGCATATCAAAGAGGGACAGTTCCGATTTACAGCATTGTGAACTACACGGATGGATGAAACGCGCCATGACGAGTCAGAAATAGTGCCACCTCTCTCGACAACTAGTAAAGTAATCAGCCTATGATTCGTGAGAGTAGTGTCCTCAGCTTATATCAGTTAAAAAAATGATCAGCCATAGGTTTCATACGCTTAGAGCACTTCTTAATTTCCTTTTACGTTTAGCGCCACGTGATGGTAACCCCTTTTTCCTGGCAGATCTCTTTGCATCTTTGATGATTTCGTCCCGTGTACGTTTTAAATATTTTTTTTAGAGCATCTTTAGGCTTAGTTGCACCCATTATGTCTTCTGCCGCGTTAAAACCTGTTTGTAACGCCTTCCGCCCTATGTACCTGGCACCCCTCTTCAACAGTGGGAGAGCGGTGCGTAGTGTGGATGAAAATATGGATCCAAGCCCACTCCCACGCTGGTATCTCACTCCTCGATAGACTGTGAATGGCCTTCGGGTCATTATAAACGGCGAAAGTGTAGTTTCACTGTTAAGCTCCCATCACCGAATGGGAAATTCTTTCCCTCAATCGTTCTTATATGTATCGAGATGTTGGTTAATAGATTAGTCGCAACACTCACATAATGGGGCTTGTCATCTTCAATTAATACATTAAGCTGGACCTATCATGCTGTGCCTCGTGAAAGGTATTTCTTTGGAGAGCTGCGTTATATCGGTTCTCGACCACAATTGTGAACAGCTCTTTATCTTTAATATTTCTACTAAGCGTTGACTTTAACTTCAATGTGCATGCAGGCGTGTCTATATTTATGACTTAAAAAAGTAAATCGTTTGTCAGGTACGACTTTTCAAGACTCTTGTTTAACCCGGTCACAATGTCCATGGCTGTATAACAATGCCCGATTCCTAGCGATTGTGCTATAGTACTGTTCCTCACCGAACAGGACTGAACGGATAGTATTGTCTAAGGTTATGCCTAATTTTTCGCACTCATCGATTCTTCTAAGGATCAGAAATATGATTTGCTCATTTTCAAGAGTTAAAAATTTGGAGACTGACTGCAATTCACATAAACCCACCTCATACGAATCACGATCCAATTCAATGGGTCCGTGGAGTTCTGTCACATAGTTGGCCAGGGTGTTGTTAGGATGTACAGACAGAGAAGAAAAGGACGGGAGTGTGACATAGAAGTGGCTAGGCGCCATGTTGCATACTAATTAAGCTTCATTATTGCAGCAGCTTTTATATAGTGTTGAAGATTTCTGGGTAACCCAGCCATTTCAACAGGTACATTTTTCTCTTTCCTGAACTTTTGCTGCCTAAAATTTTTTCAATTTTAAACATACTTTTTCCTAAATTAAATATCACTTTCTGTAACTCCTCGCGGTAAAAGCCTTCAGCGATCTCTTCCCCATTCAAATCTTCAACGTAATACATCATTATCTCACATTTAGGTCTCATACCACGAACTTTAAAAATCTCACGAGTCCATCCTTGCTCAAATCCCTTCGCGAATTTATTTTCCGAACGTGATAGCCTTACATAATCATTGAGTTTGAAATGTGTAGACTGCGATGGTGATGCTCCATCTCTTCTCACCTCTGGCAGCGCACCTTTTTCTAAAATTTCGTTAGGTGTTGTGCCAATCGTATAGTGGTGTGAACGGTTGTATGATGATGCCAATGACCCGAGAACGTTTATATATCTGTATGTGTTTTTATGTGTAAAATAGCGATGCCTGCGGTCCTTTATGGTACGTTGAACTCTTTCGGCTAAAGAGGCCTTATGTATAGAACTGTTAGTGTAGTAACTGATATTAAACTCTGTCAGCATATTCTGAAAAGCGCGACCTATAAATTCTTTTCCATATCCGTAAAAAAATAGCCAGGAATCCTTTCTTCTTTTAACATCAACGTTTTGGTCGCTTTAGTAACTGTTTCAGGCGATTTATTTTTCAGGGGAATTAGCCACAGATATCTAGAGAATACATCTATTATGAATAGGATGTAGCGGTATCCGTCATTATACACTGAATATCTTTGCATGTCTGTTAAATCCGCTTGCCAAATAGAGTCAATCGAATCCGCGTTGTCTTGGCCGTTTTAAACCTTTTTCTCACCGGTTTATGAAGTGTATAAGCATCCTGTTCCCGCAAAAACCAACATCTTTTTTCCCTACTCCGTAAACACCTCTGTACAGTCTATTAACGCCACCATAGGAGGCGGGGTTAGAAATGTCATAATAGCGTTTACTTAATATGTTAGCCATTTGCGTATTTTAGAGACACGTGGATAAGGTTGGCCGTTTGTTCTCTTCTTTCTCTTCTTCAGAGACGCTGCTGCTGGGGGCGATGGCGTACTCAGTTGTGACACATGCGAGACTTGATCCAGGTCTTTTAACCTATTCAGATTACCTATCAATGTTTTGGGGACATTTATTTGTTGTAGTCTTGCTTTAATATGCTTCCATCCTGTTGGTGAGGGTCTGTCCCACTTTCTCACCAGATCATGAACAATATCAACGATATTGGATCCTTGTACCCTTGTTCCTTCAACAATGACCTCGCCTGTATCGGCCCACTGTATGATGGGGTCCTCACTCAATAGATTATAAAGACTTAAGCCTTTATTCCTCAATGTATGTGGGAGACTGTTTTTTAACACATGTTCGATGTGTTGTGTTCCGTTGTTCTTTGGTTGGTCATCTCTAACGTCGGGCCCAGGTCCTGTGTCGCCATGCTCAGCGCTACTCGCGCTGTGCCTAATAACCACGGGGAGCTCTGTCGGATTCTTATAATCTTCGTACTCATGAAGAAATTTCTGCAAAGCCTCTTGGTACAAGAGCCTTTTCTCATCAGGTGACTTTTCACTGTTTAATAGGGCTAGCAACTCGCTTTCCATTCTTTTAAGCCTACTTTTAAGGGGTTCTAGAGCCGTGTCTGGAATCTTTGAACTTTGCAATAAAGCATACACCTCGTGCGGAATCACAACCACCTTCTTCATTATATTATTCTAGTCAGTAAAGGACCCAAAACTGAAAATAAGATGGGAAGGGATGATCCTCCTCTTTGTACAATAATTCCCTTTTTCTTACCCACAGTTTGTCTTTTATGAGCGAGCGCTCGTATTATGTTCTTGTAACGACGTAAGCGAGCCTTCTGAGAGGGTTTCATTGGCACATTACATTTTATATTTCACAGATGCATTTTAAAAAGTCGGAGTAAATATTTTTAACAAACATCTGTTGCAGTGCCCGGGGCAATCTTTGATAGATTTTTATTAATTCACGATATTTCTTCAGCCTATTTGTCATTCTGGAATATACACCGTTTCAGGTTCGATTGGGAATATATTCGTTCTTACAAGCACCCTAAACGTGTTTCGCGGGTGAAGGTCACAAAGCAAATATCCATAACGCTGTTTGTGGCTTCTTTATAAACCTCCAAAAACTCTTTACGCTGATTCGGGAACATTTGATTGGCTAATAACCCAATTTGTGACACATCTCTATGTTGTGCGAATAAGACTAGATATTGTGTATTTAGCGACACATCGCGCGTGTATCTATTTTTGAAAAATAGAATCTGGTTGATGAAGAATGCGTTTATGTTAAGATGGTGGGAGAACACTGTAAATGTCTTGGCAAACGTTTTATCCATTTCCAACATGAGATTGTCAATTACAATAACTGTATGCTCATTACCTTTTAACGAATTAACATCATATACACCCTTGTGGAACAAAATTTCATCTTGGTAATCGTTGAACACTGACTGATCCGTCGAATAGCACCATATTACTTGATGCACAAATTTTGAGAACATCTCCCCCTTATTTTTAATGATTTATAGCATAAATACAGGTTTTCCACATCCTGTAGGGCCAGATATAATACATGTGGAGGGCTTGTGAACCTGAATTTTTCTACAGATTCCATCTCTAACACGTCACATCCCTAAGTGGGTCATTTACAAAATATTACAAATATTGAGTGCTGCTCCTTATATTTTGTTTTATTCTTCCACAGAACCGTAAATGACGGCGATGTACAGCACCCCATCATCGATATCACAGACGAACCCGATGACCGTGCAGCTACAGGACTCTTCCCTGACGAACCCTCACCAGCGACACCTGTAGCATGCGATAGTTCAAAGCGGAAACATGATGAAGAGCCCTCCACGTCAGGTATAAAGCGTGCCAGGATTGCTCCGGTTGTTAAACCCCCAGTAATAGATCCCCAACCCTCAACATCTTACGACACAACCCCCACAATAGTACCTTCCTGAAATATGCCCCATTGTTCAGTTCCGGGTACTTCCTCCACAACAGCTTCTCATACTGTGGAGGATGGTATAACATTGGAGATGGTGCGCACCGCTACCCCCACCCTTGCCCTGACTAGAAATCGGTACGTGGTCAGGGTTGACCCTGGATCCCTGTATACCAACGGACTGCGGCGCGTAGTTGAACGTATTGTGGGGTTTGCCCTTCAGAACCGCGACGAACGTGAATTCCGGACGAGGTTATCCTTCAGGTTCGGGTCAGATGAGGGGGACGATTTTTGGGTGGTAATACCGTTCACACGTTTGGCGGCTGTAGATATAGAATATATCTTGGGGCGTATAATGCAAGCCTCTCAAAGTGGTACATCCTTCAATATGGACAACTTCATGGTAGATATTGACAGAGTATTCCCGGTTGCGGGTCATAGTGCCACGCCTTATACTCTTAATTTCAATTCTCCGGTTATTTACAGAAAGCATTTAAACGTCGATCGTGGTTGTGGTTTTATAGCAATAATTTTAGCTCATATGTTCACTGTGCTAAATACTTGGACGCAAAAAATTTGGTGCCCACGGTTGTGCAGCGTGCCCGTAAACTGGCTTCAGATTGTAAGCTTGAGTTTGAGTGTAATGGGTCCTGAAGAACTGAGAAGGGCCGAGCAGGAAATGAATGCACGTATAGTCGTATTTGGAATGATGATCGTCGTAGGACTGTGTATGTTTTTAAAAGCAGCGTGAGAGATCGTACAAGACCTCTACTTATTTTAGGATTGTCAGGAACATCGTATCTCCCCATCCGTAACATAAGGGCTCTCTACGCCAGTTATGATAAAAGTCGAAAATATGGAAGGCATCATGATTTGTGTAAGGGTTGTCTCGAGTTTGCTGATGATATGGTGAAACATTGTAAGGATTGCTACATGGTATGTGAGCAGTGTAAAAGCCCCAAATGTGAAAGTCGTGTAGTTGAAACGAGAAGAGGGAATGTAATGTGTGTAGACGTACATTTTTCAATAATAAATGCTTTGAGCTCCATAAATCAAATGGCACTTGCAGGAAAATGAGGATTTGTAAGTGCGGTATGTTTCACATGATGGATAATTGGGGAATTTCAAACATAAATGCGATGAAATTCACTGTTCTACATGTCATGAAAAATATAAGGCGGATGGAGTGAAGCATGTATGTTATATGAAAGATGCTAAGCCTAAAAAGCCCTTGTATAACCGTGTACTACGATATAGAAACTTACACGAACGCTGAAACCAAAGAGGTCATTCCACATTTACTCGTAAGTCAGACTATCTGTGATGAGTGCATGGATCGAGTGTGATGAGTGCCACAAATGTGGAAAACGGACAAACGTTTTTAAAACGAATGCACACGACAGCCCTGTGAAACTCTTTGTATCCTATATTGTCAAATTAGCGGACAAGTTAAAAAAATGACTGTATATTCTTGCCCATAACGGGGCGAAATTTGCACACAGTTCCTTTATAAGGAGCTGCTTGAACACGAGTCGTCTGCGATATTTACAGGTGATCCCTTGAAAAGAGGCAACAAACTAATACAGATGCAGATAAGAGGTAATGTACAGTTTAAAGACACCCTGCTGTTCACACCTTGTAAATTAGCAAAGCTGCCCAAGGTCATGGGCGTAGCCGCTGAAGTTTCAAAAGGGTATTTCCCTTACACATTCCTCACTAACGAAACTTTGAATTACGTAGGACTACCTCCACCCAAACATTACTTTAACTACACCAACATGAGTGATAGTGAGCGTGAAGATTTTGACCGCTACTACAACAGTTTTAATGAAGCTAATCCATACAATATAGCCGATGAATGTGAACGTTATTGCGTGAATGACGTACGTGTACTTAGAGTATGCTTTCAAGCCTTTAGAAGGATGTACATAACCCGTTTCAAATGCGATCCGCTGCAAGTCGCGACCACGATCGCCTCATTATGTTTTACAGTGTTCAAGAATAACTTCATGCCTAAAGACACCTTAGCAATCATTCACAGAAACAACCCCAGCAGTTATGGGCACAAGGCTATTTACTGGCTCATACACCTACAGCAACAGACAGGGGTATACATAAAACATACCCGCAACACGTGTGAAGTACCCGTTAAGGTCAGTGGTCGTTGGGTTGACGGCCTAAGTGAGGATCCAACCACTGGTTAGAAGATTGTGTATTCCTTTAACGGCTGCTGGTGGCATGGATGCATGCGCGCTGAATATGCCGTCACAGGGGACCTTTATGGAAGATCCCCCGCCGAGAGCCTCGGATGGACCCGTAACCGTGATCAACTTATAGGCTCCCAGTTCACTCACAAAATCGTGTGGGAGCATGAGTATGATGCACGGATGGAAACAGATGCCCTGTACCGTGAAGAAATAAAGGCCATCAAACGTTCAATGGTGTTGAACTCCCTCAAATGCGGTGACAGCTTGTTTGGAGGGCGTACAAACCCATTGAAGCTATATTTTCCGCCTACGGAGGGCGTGAAACTCCACTACTACGACTTCTGCTCCTTATACCCCTACGTGATGAAGAACAATCCGTACCACGTAGGTGCACCTGAAAAAATGGTGGGTCCCACCATAACAACCATCGAGGAGTTTTCAGCTAACTTAAATGAGCGCTACTTTGGACTCTCTTACGTAGACGTGATCCTCCTCGCGATTTATGGATACCGATCTTACCCGTCGTTATTGATCTCAAGCTCATGTTTTCCCTATGCGTGAAGTATGCAGAGGAGAACAACGGGGATTGTGACCATACAACCAACCAGCGTAATTCAAAGGCGTATATACAAGCCCTGAGCTGGACCTAGGCTTTCACCATGGGTATAGAATAATGAAGATACATGAGGTGTGGAGGTTTAAGAAGCTACCCAACTATTTCACACCATATATAAACGCTTTTTTGAAGGATAAAGTCGAAGCATCAGTATATCCGCGAGGGGTTGTTACCGAAGATGAAAAAACGGCTTATATTCAGCGATACCGTGCCCATGAAGGTATACAGTTTGACCGATCCAAAATTGTTAAGAATCCTGGCAAGCGCCTTAGTGCAAAGTTGTGTCTAAACAGTCTTTGAGAGAAATTTGTACAGAATACCGGCAAAGGGAACGTTCATTTGGCACAAAGTTATAGTGAAGTCTAGGATTATGCCAACGCTCCCGATAAAGAGGTTATGGAGATCGTGAATGTAGGTAGTACTTACATAATAAAGTACAACATCACCGAACTGGCCACAGATACCTCACGGGTTACAAACATACCTGTAGCCAGTTTCACAACGGCCTACGCCCGCATCAAACTTTGGGGCTATGCACTCTCTTGGACGGAGGGTGCTGTACGCTGACACAGATAGCGTGATATTCACAGCGAGGGAAGGTGAATACATGCCCGCTATTGGGGAATTCCTCGGAGAGCTAACTGACGAGATCAAGGATGAGTATGGTGATGGTGCATACGCAGACTCGTTTGTCAACAGGGCCAAAAACCTATGGGGTACGGGTGAGGGTAGGGGATGATATGAAGTATATCGTGAAGGCTAAGGGTATCACGCTTAACCATGCGAACCGTCGAGTCGTTAACTTTGACGTTGAAGGATCTAGTGTGCTTGGAAGATGAGGGTGACCAGCCCCCAACTGACTGTGGGGACGCACAATTTTCGGGCAGAAACTGGGGTGTGTGAAGGAACTTAGGGGCACGAAGGTATGCCGTAACACCTATAGGAAGCGTTACCAGGTGCCTGGTACCTATGATACCGTACCCTTTGGCTACCTTAATCCTTGATTGTATTTATATATATGTATTGTTAACGATATGTTTATTTATCACGTATATTTGTTTCAATTAAGGTTTCATTTTCTCCTTTGCGTGCGTGTGTGTGTGTGTGACAGTAAAAAGCTAAGCTCCGCCCACTGTAAGATCGGCACGTGACTCCTGCCACTACCTGAGCATATCTCTATCCCTGCGTGCTCAGTTGACCTCTGCATACCCTTGAGCTCAGACGTGTATTCTCCCGCGTAGAAGAAAAATAGTAATGGCTACCTTTAATATTGCGTGTTCAACGTTTATGAAGTGGTATTCGGCAAAGTGCCAAGATTGGTGGATACTGAAAAACTCCCTATTCCCCCTCCTTTATACTTTTAAGGCTACATTGAGCCGTGCGAAGGACCAAGATGTTCAAATACTCTACGGGTATTCTGGCGAGGGCATTGTAGGATTTCGTAGTACAAACGATGTATTGAAGTATGTTGTAGACCTAACCTTTATAAAGCTCACATATACCGCGAAGTAGAAGAAGCAACACGTTCAGAAGATAAGCAACGGTTATGGATAGTGAGTCTTGTTGATGAGTGGTATGACAAGCGATATTATGTCATGTTACATCATACCGACTACTCGTACCCTACGGTTGAGAATGTAAATCTTGTCATCATGGAGAATCTTAAGTATTTTTACCACTATATTAATATATATCATGACGAGGTTTGTAGTGAGGTTGTGGCTAATGGGCTGTGTGAGTTTTTAACAGACTTTAGAGACGAGTATCGCTTGTTAAACAAAAAGGATAAATATGGGCATATGTTTCTCTCAAATAGTGCACCGGATTGTGAAGATGTTTAGTTTGTGGAAATGAACGTCTGGTGAGTGATAAAACATTAAAGCCGGTATTGCTTCATGTAGCGGAAAATTCTGTTTGTCCAGTAGGGCACAAGTGTTCGAACAAGCCTGTACACGCTTCAGCAGTTTATGGTGTGACTCGCTCCCCCAGCGAGCCGCCCACCCGTGTACCTCACGAAACACACGAGTTCGAACAAACCCGTACACGTTTCATCAGCGTGACTCACTCCGCCGTCGAGCCGATCCGTCCACCTATGGCTAATAGTCATCTCAGAGCTTGAACCGAGTAGAGGTGCGAATACGATGGAACTTCCTTTGAGAAGCATTCTCAACGCCTCGTACGATGTCTCCGTGACGAAGTCATTGCGCGTGTTCAGGCGTGAAACCGGCACCATTAACTATGTACTTGAAACGATTTGCAGGCAAGCAAGCAAACGTAATGTTATTTATTTAAGTGTTGAGGAGATGAATAGAGTCTTCGTGATAGTTGAGAAGTCGGGTGAGGACCGTTATAAAATACCTGCAGGTGTAGGTACAAGAAGAGAGCAGATTAATGACGCCCTTCATATGCCGTTGTTTGCACGTTGTGTATAAATAATAAACACCCATGCATTGATATACGACTGATGTGGAAGAATGCATCTGATAATAACGTTCTTGTCCCTACGCGAAACCGTTTCATCCTCGACAGAATGTTTGAAATCGTCGGATTCCGCAAGCTGAAGCCTATATTAGACGCTCGTGTTACAGATATGATTTATTTTTATTTTGACACGGTTCTTGAATACGCATACACCGCTCTGCTCGACGGATTTATCGAATGTAGGAATGAACAAGGCGAGAATGGTCTAGAGCTGGATGCATATTTAAAAGGTTTAGATTCTTCGAAATATCCTGAACTTTGGTACAAAGCACTTGATCGGTACAGAGAAGAGCTTGCCTACACTGTTCACCCTGAAGAGCTGTACCTCTATATAATGAATAGCTGTCATTACGACTTGGAAGATTATTTCAATTGCCGCTATGCAGAGTGAAGAGGAGTTCACGATTGAAAAGCTCGGGACGGTAAGAAAAAATCCCTCGATTGGAAAGGAGTGTTTATAAACTTGTATTCTAGCCGTGTTTAAAGATAACTTGCCAATCGAATGTAAAGTGGGCACGAAAATAGTATTGAACGATATGAAAGCCATTTATGTCCAGAATAGGCATCCGTATAAATTGAACGGTGAAGTGATGCCTCGACGGTTTTACCGTGTAGTGCAAAGTAATAATGATGTGAATGTAGACTCGATTACGTGTGAGTTTAGCATTTTGCACCGTAGAACAGAGTATTTTGATGTATTTTTATTTATTTAATTTTGCGAATATATGTATATTTAGTGGTGGACCGGATGTCAGTTTTTCAACATCCGCGGATGCGGATGCGTATACTTAGTTAATCTATCAATATAATATAGAATTATGAATATATAACAATTGTTCAAATTTCGTGATATTACTATTATGGCAGGCAATGCATAAGAATTAAAATTAATATTAATATTTTCATTATGATAAAAATAATAACTTTCTCAAGAGTTTCAGCCACAGAAAATTCAATTAAACAAGTTTCATTCAATTTTCTGTGTTACCAGGTATTTATATTTTGAGGTTTATAATATTTGTTTGTTCATTACTAATTAATACTTTACATGAAATGTGCATGACTGGCCCTTATAAGCTACTTTATAAGCTAAGTTAATTGTAAATTGCATAATTTATTAGAGGTAATATCCGCATAACATCCGCAATCAGAAATGCGGATGCGGATGTTAAAAATTATGCGGATGCGGATATCCGGTCAACCACTAGTATATATACATGTGTGTATATATATACATATATATATCCTCTACTAATATGCAGTTCATTATACGTTTCGTATATTATTATTTTCGATATATTTCATTATTTAGTATAACCCGTAGAACAAAGTATTTTGATGTATATTTATTTATTGAATTGTGTATATATATATATATATATGTATATATATATGTATGTATATATATATATATATTTCCTGTACTAATATGCAATTGATTATACGTTTCGTATGTTATTATTTTCAATATATTTAATTATTTAATATAACTGTGTATATATATATATTTTTTTTTCCTGTACTAATATATTGATGGTTATACTACACCGTTTTGTATATTATTGAATGTATATTTCTAGTGCGTATTTCTTATGCTATTATTATTTTTTATCATATATATTCCATTGTATATTTATTTTGATTATATATTCATCGTCGTATGAATTGTGCTATTATTATTTTTTATCTCATATATTCTATTGTATATTTATTTTGATATATTCATCGTTTGTATTTCTTATGCTATTATTATTTTTGTTCATACATATTCCATTGTATATTTATTTTCTATATATTTCTGATTCCATTAATTCGTCTTAATAAACAGAATGATGTAATGGTGTTTTATTTATTTCTTTTGGTTGTACACGGCATTTAATTATATCAATTAGCTGGCTTCTAAAACGGATTTCTAAACCAACTGTAAAGAATATATGCATTAATTAAATAAATAGCGTTATCTGCCAACTCAACCTGTACACCTGAACAAGCCATTTACGCCTTCTAAGGCAACTGGCGGATTAAGCCAGAATACATGCTTTAATTAAATAAATAGCGCAATCTCGCAACTCAGCCAGATAAGCCAACGTGCTGATTAAGCCAGCTGGCTCATTAGGAACATACTAAGACAAAGGCCGCTCGGCTGAAGTCTTAATATGCGCTTGGCTCCTGCCAGGTGAACACCTCTCCTCCTCTCTCTTTCTCTTAGGGGATAACTCCGCCTCCAAGTTGCATAACCCCTTGTTGCTCTTGCAACATTCCCCTCTCCCCTTTGTTGCATAACATATTGCAACATTCCCCTCTCCCCTTTGTTGCATAACATATTGCAACATTCCCCTCTCCCCCTTTGTTGCATAACATCTTGCAACATTTCCCACTCCCCCTTTGTTGCGAAACTCATGCTACATTTCCTTTGCAACATTGATCAACATTTGTAATTGCATTGCACTCTCTACTTTTGCGCCCAAACTACTAAGCGCCTTTTATAATGTTATAATGTTATAATTTTTCAGACCAACAAAGACCCTAGGATCCACTCATGGATGGTCTACCTAACTGTGTTCGTAATTGTGTATTGTGCATGTCCTCCGTGGTGGCGGAGGAGACCTACAATTTTACGTGGGTTCCGAACCACAAGAACATAAGAACATATGAAATTTTTATAGTGGGCACACTAGGGGCCACTTCGGCCCATCGAGGTGGCTCCACTATGTAAAAACTGCCTGTACATCGGCAACGACCAATTTTTACAAAACTAAATAGTTACCAATTTAAAACTAATTAATTATCAACTTAAAACTAAAGATAGAATCTCTGGATCCAGAGGATCAAGTCATAATAGACTACTATCCACAAATATGTTACACTCTATATCTATTTATAACCGACATGCAAATATATCAGATCCAAAGAATCCAGTCAATTTCATTACGGTTTCCATCAATACCAGTACCTTGCCAACCAAAAATAAGTCACGGTCCATATCATCAATATGGACCGTGACTTATTACAATATATATATACTTACAATATATATACATACAATATATATATATATATATATATATATATATATATATATATAATGTGTGTATATATATATATATATATATAATACTTACAATATATATACTTAGGAGGAAAGTGTAGGTGTGGCTGTAAAGACTGTACAGTAATGTAGAAATGTGTGTGCACCCATTTTGGGTCTCCCATTTCAAGGTGTTTGTGGGGCAAGTGAAGATCATGAGTTTTTCAATACCTCACAGTACTATGGGGGGCACCTCTCGGCAGAGGAATCTCTTTAAATTGGGTGTGTAATAGGGTGGATCGATTTTACATTCTTTTCGATTTCCATATTCTAATAGAGACAAAAACTTGCGCATGCATGAGAAAATAGCCTCTGCAAAATCTTAGCTTAATAGGTAATCATCTTCTGCCCCCGGCAGAGCGATGAAAATCATATTTTAGTAGTCAAAAACGTATTTTTAAACCATAGCCTAGAGTCATAAAATTTTGCGTGTGTGTTATTTCATGCATAAGCAACGATATAATGCTATGGGAAATATATAAATGCATTATTTAAGACAAAGAGCCGATCTGAAAATATGTATATTATACATATTTTCAGATCGGCTCTTTGTCTTAAATAATGTATTTATATATTTCCTATAGCATTTATATCGTTGCTTAGGCATGAAATAACACACACGCAAAATTTTATGACTCTAGGCTAGGGTTTCAAAATACGTTTTTGACTACTAAAATATGATTTTCATCGCTCTGCCGGGGGCAGAAGATGATTACCTATTAAGCTAAGATTTTGCAGAGGCTATTTTCTCATGCATGCGCAAGGTTTTGTCTCTATTAGAATATGGAAATCGAAAAAAATGTAAAATCGATCCACCCTAGTGTGTAAGGCCAGAGAGTATCCCCTAACCCAAGATGTTGCCTCCCTATATCCCACAACACTTGTGTTGAGCTGTGGGATCTATCACCTAAATGTACAGAATATATATGAAATAAACTAGTACCATTCATGCAATAAAAATGGGCTTAAACACTATCACCAGATGTCCCTTGCAGACATCAAACTACCCAACCTTCTTTTGAAAGAATCAATTGTATCTGAAGTCACTACTTCTTCTGTCAGACTGTTCCAAAACATAATTACTCTGTTTGTAAAACTATGTTTTCTTAAATTTGTTCTACATCTTGGCTTAAATAATTTCATACTATAACCTCTAGTCTGGTTATTGTGATCTTTAATGAAAAGAGAATCAAAATGTATCTTATCCAACCCTTAATTTTACTACCTTAAACTATACCCAATCTATCAACATATGCGTCTAATCGATTTTTAAACATGTTTATAGACGTGCTACTAATTACTTCTACCAGCAAACTATTCCAGCTATTTACTATTCTATGCGTAAAAAAGTTATTGGCAACTGGTGTTTCGAACCTTCTACTTGTCAACTTACACCCGTTATTTCAAGTCCTATTATATTGAGATATTTCGAAAAAGCTATCTCTATCTACGTTATGGAACCCATTCATAGTTTTGAAAACCTGGATTAGATCACCCCTTAGCCTCCTAGTCTCGAGTGTAGTTAATTTTAACTCTTTAAGCCTATCCTCGTACGACTTTGACCTAAGCAACGAATCATCTTAGTTGCTCGTCTTTGAACTCTTTCGATTTTGTCTATATCTTTGCGCATATGCGGATTCCAAAATTGGATCGCGTACTCCAAATGGGGTCTAACTAATGATTTATAAAGAGGAACTATAATATCGCGCGATTTGTACTCAAAATTCCGAGCTATAAAACCTAACTGCTGTATTTTGTTTCGCTACTTTTAAATCACCAGTGACTATAACTCCTAAATCTTTTTCCTAACTCTTTCCCTGACATACTATACGCAAAATTACCGTTACGCGAACCTATATGTAAAATTTTGCATTTATCGACGTTAAATCGTATTTGCCATGTGACTGACCAATCAACGATTTTATTCAGATCTTCCTGGATTTTACCTCTATCTTCGTCATTAATCGCCCTACCACCCAGCTTCGTGTCATCCCAAAACTTTGAAACTGCACTGACTAGGCCGACATCTAAATCGTTAATATATATAAGAAAAAGCAAAGGACCCAATACAGAACCCTGAGGAACGCCACTTGCTACATTAGCCCAACACGACTCCGCTCCATGAACGACCACCCTCTGTTTCCTACCTCGCAACCGCTCTTCTATCCAATTTATTACTACACCCCTGATTCCATGAGCCTTAGTTTTCTCAAAGAGTCTTTTGTGCGGTACGGTGTCAAACGCTTTTTGAAAATCTAAATACACTACAGCAACCGCCCGATAACTATTGTAAACGTCAACCACGCTTTGAAAAAATTCTAAAAGATTAGTTAAGCAAGATTTGTTTCGCCTAAAACCGTGCTGCGTATTTCTAATTAAGTTATGCAATTCTAAGTGTTCGACTATACGATCCCTAATTATCGATTCCAGTAGCTTACCTACAACAGACGTTAAACTGATTGGCCTATAATTTCCTGCCGCTCCTTTATCGCCTTTCTTAAAGATAGGTGTTACATTTGCTAACTTGAAAATATCTGGTACGCACCCCTCAGAAATAGGCGCATTAAAAATCTTTGTTAGTGGTACAACAATGCTATCTTTTACTTGTTTTAGTTGTATGGGCTATATGGAATCCGGTCCCGGTGATTTACGCGTTTTCAGTTTATCAATATAGCGCGTTACCTCCCCTTCACTAACCACAATATTATCCAAAATATTACCATTATCAAAAGGTATTATGTCTATGACCGTAGGGATATTCGTTACATCTTCTATCGTAAAAGCTGACGTAAAAAATTCGTTTAGCAAGGTAGCCATTTCCTTGTTTTCAGAAACTAGGTCTCCGTTAACATTTTTCAACGGCCCCAAGACACTTTTACTGGATTTCAATTGTTGACGTTTTGAAAGAATCGCTTGGGGTTTTCTTTACCGTCACGAGCTATGGAGATTTCAAATTCGCGCTTGGACTTTTTTATTACACTTTTCGCTTCACGCCTTAGAGATATGTAATTGTTTCATAACCACAAATTGTCTTTATCGCACTTATGTAGCCTATAAGCCCTATCTCTACTCCTTATAATGTCTCCTACTCTAGAAGTAATCCACAAGGGCTTGTTATTTACTTTCGCACGCTTAATTTTGTACGGTACACATTCCTCATTTATAGTCCTAAATACTGTTTCAAACGATTCCCACATTAGTTTTGCGTTGGAGTTCCCCATTATGTTTTTCCAAATGACGCTTGACAATTTATTTCGAAATTTACAAAAGTCTGCGTGCTAGACGTTAGGAATTTCAGTCGAATTAGCTGGTTTCGAGTGACTTACTGAGAGGACAAACTCTACCATATTGTGATCGCTATTGCTTAACGGTTGTATTACTTGAAGATCAGTAATTAGCCTATCATCCGTAGTTATTACTAAATCTAAAATACTGTCCATCCTCGTAGGTTCCCCAACCTTTTGAATAAGAATGTTATCCTCGAGAAAATTAACTAAACGATTACCTTCCGCGGCTCCCTGCATTGTATCGTATTTCACGTTGGCGTAATTAAAGTCACCCATAACTAAAGCCTGCTCACTACCAATTATTCTCTTTAGTTCACGATATAACGCTTCGTCCGTATCAGCTGTTTGATTAGGGGGCCTATATATAACCGCAACAACAAGATTGAAATCGTTCAATTTAAGTTCTGCTATAGTCAAATCTATTGGTTCTGGAATTGTGTGCTTTACTTCTATAACGTTCGCAATATTATCTTTGATATACAACATAACACCGCCTCCTCGCTTACCTATTCTGTTTTTAATAAAAAGTCTATAACCTCTAATTTGATACTCCCCTACAAAGTCACGTGTTTCAGTGCTAAGCCACGATTCATTTATCGCAATTAAATCAGTCTTTAGAAGCAATTAAAGAAAAAAATTCGTTTCTTTTATTTCGTAGGCTACGAGCATTTAAAGAGAGAACCTTCAAATTGTTTGTAATTGCGAGAACATCGCGAGCGCAGGGGAAATTTGTGGAATTTACGCTGGGACCGTTCAAGTTATGGCAGCCTGAAGAGAAGAGACCATATTATGAAATAGTCTTCCTAAACGCGCAGCTCCAACGTCATTAAGATGAAGTCCATTTCTGAGGAACAAGTCCCTCCTGCCGTAGAAACTGTTCCAAAAATTCGCAAAATGCACTCCTTCCTGTTGGCAAAGAGACTTTAGGTTATTGTTAATATATGTCGCCTTGCTGTAGAAATCGTTACGTTGGATAATTCGAGGAAGTATACCTGTTAAAACAATCTTATTAGTTTTTCCTTTAGTCGCTCTAGTAAGTCCCTGTACCTAGCCAGCAGTTCTTCCGATCTAGAATTTAGAACGTTATTAGTACCGACATGTATAACATAAGTCGTGTCCTCGGCGGTACCGTCTGTGAAATGGTCAACACTATTAGTTATATCCTCCACCCTTGCACCAGGGTAGCAGTAACGGCGCCTACGACGAGGGTTTCTCCCACAGAATTCCTCGAGATGCCCTCGTACAATGGAATCGCCAACGAGTCGTATTTCCGTTTCATCAGTATCTTCGAAACCTAAAGCAGAAAACTTATTGTTTGTTATTACTGGTAGACAAGTCTTAGGTTTCCTCAATGGGGCTCCATTACGCACTCGAACGAAGGGCTGGAAACTAGGGGAAGAGAAGGGCTATTGGTACTATTATATTATTAGTAGAAGCTGAGGCCAGAGGGGTCGTAACTGGAGTCTCGTGGGATTCTAGTTTTGCCGTCAGGAGCATCACGATTTCTTCAAGCCTCACTCTGGCCTCACTCTCACGTTCTAACTCGTTCCTCAGGACTTCCATGCTTGAGCACCACCTGCAAACTAACTCTTCATTATTATTAGCCATTGTAAACGCGTAAGCGGCAAATTTCCCTTCACAGCGACTGCAAGTACTTGACGGGGGTGCCATGCTCTTAATTAGTTAAAAAACAAAAACAAAAATTAAAAAACCAAAAAAAAAACGAGCGTTTGGAAATTAATAAATTACAACGTAGGTCTACCGCGTGCTATTGTGCCGTCACCTGCGTAAATCCGCAAAAATGTTCCTGAAACGCAGAAACAAGTTCTTGTAACACAAATTTATACTAAATGAATATATAATTAAGCCACCGACGAAAGCTCTATAAATGAAAAAGTACTACTAAAACTTATCTGTCCGCTATTCGACTGACTGTTTTCTTTCCATTTTTCCTTTTTCCCACGGTGGGTGACCACACTCTACTTAATCCCCTGAAGGAAAGGAAAATGAACCTTATGAAAGCACGTTTTATGATAGATTTGAAAAACAAAAAAGTCAAAACAAGGGAATTTCAACCTTATGAAACCTCGGTTAGTAATAGATACAGGAAACAAACAAGGCAAGCCACGTGCAATAGCCTCGGTTTAATCAAATAATATAGTAATGAATAAAGTCAATAAATGAAATATATTCGTTAATGAATGATCAGTAACACGATGTAATTTAGTTAAGAATGCAAGAACACTATTTTTTTTTTAAACACTTCAACGAAAACCACTTATTCAAATGGTAACACTGGACAATCGATAAAACACGTCTGTTCACAAGGAAAGACTGATCACATACATACAGTTACAAAAGAAGTATTTTCTTTGTTTCCAACACGAGTAACCAAATCATTAATTCTGTATTGTATTTCTATAAGCAGACTACTAATCTTATCAAATTAATAAAACCGTTTCAAGAATGAATCAGTCGACTTCATTACTGTTATTTATTAAAATCTTTGATTGTGTTCAGTTACGTGATTGATTAAAATGATTTACGTTCATAAAAATAGCACTCACTTTGTGACGTTTTAACAATCTAACTAAAATAACCAATTTAATAAATAAAATAAAGATTTCCGTTTATACAATAAAATGGATATATATATATATATATATATATATATATATATATATAATATACTTACAATATATATACTTAGGAGGAAAAGTGTAGGTGTGGCTGTAAAGACTGTACAGTAATGTAGAAATGTGTGTGCACCCATTTTGGGTCTCCCATTTCAAGGTGTTTGTGGGGCAAGTGAAGATCATGAGTTTTTCAATACCTCACAGTACTATGGGGGGCACCTCTCGGCAGAGGAATCTCTTTAAATTGGGTGTGTAATAGGGTGGATCGATTTTACATTTTTTTCGATTTCCATATTCTAATAGAGACAAAAACTTGCGCATGCATGAGAAAATAGCCTCTGCAAAATCTTAGCTTAATATTGGTACATGCCTGGTACCAATATAAGAGACATAGATGAACTACGCGAAAGAATTCTGCTCGGCTGGGAGAAGGTGTCTCAACGATATGTAAACAGGTGTATTGATCAATGACGTCCACGTTTGGAGGCCTGCGTTGAGCAGGAAGGGGAGCACATTGAGCAACTTCTCAATTAAGACGAACAACATGCAAGGTAAGCATCTATGAAGTTTGGGACCTCCAGTCCCCTTACTGTTTTTAATATGACAGTTTACCTCTAAGAGATCGCTTTTTTTTTACCCACCCTGTATATACTGAGTGAGTTTTGTATCCAAGTAATTTTGGAGCAAGTTTTTAAAGGTGTTAAAAACGTAATATATTGAAGATACCTACTTACAAGCATGCACCACCACGACTTATTTCAAAATTTTCTTTCGTTCCCATTCAATACTAACATTTTTTCTGAACAGTTTTTTCCCTCATCCGATCAGAACAAGTGAAAGCGTTCTACATCATAAATTTCCCGTTAAAACATTCTTCATATCGTCCTCCTACATCTGATATTCGACATAGCGACGCTTGTCAGAAAAAAGACCCTAATCGGCGTTGGAGGGGACGTACCCCTTTAATGTATGTCCAATGTTCCTGTCCAAAGAAGCGTAAAGTTTAACAGGGATTTCTTTTAGAGGGTTCAATACAGTTGCTTTCATGACTTATTTACTCCTGTGAGAAAACAGGGAGTACCGAAATTCTAGCCCTAGTCACCATATATATATATATATATATATATATTATATATATATATATGGGACTATGCGACGGTGGGCCTAGTATAATATGTAAGGTAAAATGGAATGAAATGTTATTGGGTCACCAGATCTTTCAGATCAAATAAATAAGATTCAACAAAGGAGATAGAAATGACTGTGATTTTCGTTTAATTATTAGAAAAATAAATGAATTATTTGTTCACAGTGATTAACAATTATTTATACCGTAATTGTGCAATAACAATGACTGATTAATTATTAACAATAAGGAATTATTTTCATACAGTATAAGAGTTAAATACTACAATAGTGACAAGAAACAATAATTAAGGTAATGAGATATACGGTATTCAACACAACAATACTAAGTAAGTAATAACTGAGGTAATAACAATACGGTATTGATACAGTAACGGAATAGGCTTAACTACGGTCGTAATGGAGAGCTGGATTTACCGGTATTGAAAACACTTTTAAAGAGAGCCTCTTCGGTTAGGCTGAGAGTATACTGAGTTTGTAGGCTAAGGAAAAGTAGTTTAGCACGATGGAATAAACGGTTGGCCAAATGAGCTGGTAGACTATGTGAGGTTTACAGACCTGGGTTTCGACGAAAGTAATTCTGATGACGGAAGGGCCTACGAGTCTGTCTGAATGACGAAATACTCGTTGAAAGGAAATGAAGATTCGCAGGTCGAAATGGATGAATGTTGAGTGAGGCAAAGACCGGACGGATGACGGCGACTGAATCTTGCAGAAATGATGTTGCTTCCGGGAGGATGAAATAGTAGTAAGCCTCAACGGAAATGATCCAGCTTCGTGTATGATTGAACGGAGTTTTGAAGGACGGCGGTCCGCTCTCCGACGAGGGTTGGAGAACGAGTGGAGTTGTATGACGAAGGTTGGAGATGAAGAGGGAGTGCTGAGTGAGACCTGAGCAAAGAAGAAAAATGAGCAAATGAGGTCGACTTGAAAGTGAACTCGCGCTTATAATAGGCTCTGATGACACTTAAATTTGGCCGGTATTTTCAGGAAACAGTAAAATAAGCGTTCCTTTGTGGGCTGTTCTTGCCCACGTGTTTGGAGTTTTACACAGCCATGTGAGGGAGGCGAGGAAAAGGAATTTTCGTTGTGCTCATATATATATATATATATATATACATATACACACACCTCTATATATATATATATAAATAAATTCGCAGCTCAACGTGGAATATTTATTAATTTAGTAAATTGAAACTGCATGGCGTGAAGCGTCTGACATATATATGTCAGTTCTCTTGTATGAAATACTATATCCACTGTATAACATTTTATATATGATAGTAGAGGCGTTGACACGCTCCTTTCGAATGTCCACTTTTGTGTGAGGTCACTTATAGTTGTGGTTGGTTTACGATTGATGGTCATGCACCAATGAGAAACTAAAAGAAAGCATTCGAAAAGAGTTTGCCAACGTCTCAAAATGTTATTCAGTCACTTTTGTAATTTATACGCAAGGGAAATGAAATAATATGCGAACAGCTTCACGGCATGCAGTTTCAATATTTACTGAATTAATAAATAATAAATATTAGACATGGACCATACTTTTGATTCTCTCTCTCTCTCTCTCTCTCTCTCTCTCTCTCTCTATATATATATATATATATATATATATATATATATATATATATATACATATATATATGCTAATTTATTTATGCCGTTTTCCTTTAATCCAATTTGAAAGAAAAGAAATATAATAAAATTTCAGAAAATAAAGTTAAATTTGTCGATCATTCGATATTACATTAACATAAATAAACAATAAATAAAAATTGTGAGACCTCCTTTATCATAAATGTTATCTTACTTTTTGAAATGAAGTATTTAAGTAGCTTATATATATATATATATATATATATATATATATATATATATATATATATATTTCAAAATTCCGTGTTTTCTTTTTCCTTCGTGGTTATTTCATCATATATATATATATATATATATATATATATATATATGAAACTTATTTCACGAAAGTAACACGTGAAAAATATTTATGATGAATAAAACCACGAAGGAAAGGAAACAGAATGGGCTCAAGCGCTTTCGTCTAATGACATCCTGTGTTCCTGAGGATGCCATTAGACGAAAGCGCTTGAGCACCATTCTGTGTTTCCTTTCCTTCGTGGTTTTATTTATCATATATATATATATATGTATAAATAATATTGTATATACAGTATATATTATTTTTTTTGTTTCCTAACACCAATACAGTTTCGCGAGGAGCCGAAACTCTATTGGTGTTGTGAAATAAAAATTTACGTCTTCCTGAAGAGTGGTTTCCTTCTCCATACTTCGTCGCGACAGTGCGTTATTTTACATCATATATATATATCACACTCGTGTGTGTGTGTGTATATATATATATATATATATATATATATATATCACTGTTAATAACCATTCAGAAACGTCAGGATTTGGCATAGTAACTTGTCTGGAAGTGACAGACACTTTGCCATTTATCTGAAAGTAATTCATTCTATTTTCAAAATTTTATTCTAAAACTTTAGAGAAATTTTGACATGTTTCGTATTCCTTGGAAACATTCGTAATCCAAAATGATACAAACTTGATGCAATAGCGTTTGCGCCAAAATGTGTTCGTTTTATATAAAGGGTGTCAGGAAATGATTGACCCCCCCCCCCATGTACAGAAGAAACTGAAAGGAATAGAAAAAACAGACAAAACCACTCGAAAGAGCGTTTAATTTTGAATAAAAAACACTTGTTTTAATATCGGTGTTGCCCCATTTGCAGCTCTGACGGCCATTAATCGACGGGGTATGATCCCAGAAGTGTCTCAAAGAGATCGGTATCATGACTCATTTCTTCAAGGACTTCGTTGATCTTTGCAGTCATAATTTCTGTTGAATACCGATTCTGAATGGGTTGTTCCAGCATTAAGGACTCCACCCGATCCTTCATGATGGATCCGACATGTTCACAGACACTAAGATCGGGAGAATTGCCAGGCCATTCATTATTTCCGAAAAAATCAGTGTTATTGTCCTTAAGCAGTTGTTGAGTCGCAAGTGCTTTCATACAGGGGGCTTTGTCGTGAAGAAAGGTTGCCTGTTCAACATCCAAAACACACTCGGGGTCTTTCAAAAACGGAATTACATGTTGGGCTAAAATTACATTTCGAAAATAAGGCCCATCCCAACTGGCCTCTTGGTTTGATAACCCAGATGAGCTTCCGAATAGAGAACATAATGAAAACACTCACACATGCTGGATTTTTTACTATTTCTCGATACTTCTGGTCGTCTGGGACTTCATCAGGAGTTATTGCCCAAACCCGATCATTCTGAAAATTTGGTTTTCTGGAGACATAAACGAAGAATTCATCGCTGACAACCAAGTGAAGGAAATCGTCTTCCGTCCATTCATCAAGATAATCACAAAACCATAGCCGATCTTCAATATTAAGATCACTCTTCCGTGGCTTAGCTATTTCATGCCAAGCACTCAAGCCTTGGCGAACTCGAAATTGATGCACAAGTTGCCGATTGACTATCTTACCACGACGGATAAGTATCTCTTTCGCTACCTCAGAGCAGCTCTTCTTTCTGCGCCGTGATGCAGCAAGCATAATGTTTTCGATTCTTGAGATAATTTCTCCGGTCTTCCTCCTCGAAATTCTGTTTCACAATCTTCAGGATTCTTATTTCCAATTCCTTTTGACAAAGTCTTCTGATTTTTTAATCTCTCAGCCACCCAGTGTCGAGTTATGAAAGTTGCACCAGCTTCCTTTGCTTCACGAAATGTGACAGCTCGAATGCGGTCAAGAACTCGCTTTTTCTCTGAATCGTTCAAAATAGATGATGCCATGGTTTCTGTGGGGAAAAAAATGGTAAGAATTAAAATCACAGGAATAGAATATAATGGTTTTTATTCAGATTTTAACGCTCTTTCAAGTGGTCTCACCGGTTTTTATCTATCTCTTCTAGTTTTTGCTCTATAGGGGGGGGGGCAATCATTTCCTGACACCCCTAGTTTAGTTTGTGCCAATTCCGATTGCGTTAATTATCTGATCACTTACACTGTATAAATCTGCCTGTAAGTTCGACTAAGCCAACCTAACCTAACCTAGAAATAACTTAAAAGGATGTCTTTTTCCTTTGGCATAAATGAAACAGTATTAAACAAACACATTTCGTCGCATAACTTAAATTATGGCGCAAACGCTAAACCCGATGGAGTTATCAATCTTTTGCGGAAATAGTTTATAAGCGATATTAGCCTATATCGTTATCAAATATAAATACTCATAAGTGCATTTTGTTGTTCTGTTGTTTTCTTAATTTAAAAATGCCATCACTGAGCTTATGATCCGTAAACTGTTATTAATCTGAATCAAATCGGGCTGTAACGACACTTTGTCGACGTAACAACCTATTGACAAGTTTCTGGCGGGGGTTAGATTAAGTTAGGTTAGGTTAAGTTAAACTAGATTATTAAAATGTGAATGAAAATCCCCATGCAGAAAATGTCTACTAGTCCAATTAAATAGTTTATTAATCTTCTGACAGTTAACTGTCAGATACTTCATTATTAGGTCTTTGATTTTTAATTATAATGAGACTCTTTTTCAGACTAAATTAAACTTTTTCACAATTAATCTTTCTGAATTCATTTCTTGAGAGATTGTCTCGGGCTATGCCCATTTGTTCGACGAGACATTTTATCGACATTCTGATAAACTAATCTAACCCACAACTTCATGTCGAGAGAATGATTCAAGGCAGGAATAATCTGGTTTAAATATAAACGAAAGGCTATTTTATCACGGAAAAATCGTTGTTATTATTTTAATTAAAAGCATGAAATTAGATGTAATCTTCCATTGTCACTTGTAATAATTTTAATTAAATAAATATTCCATTTATCAGTAAATTATACAGAGTGGCCACAAAGTCCCGTTGCAGTGAAATTATGGTATATCTGTATGTTACCCTCCGTTCTCCGCACATTGCTCGATCCGTGTCCATGTTCTTTTAAGCATTTTCTTCCACGTTGAAGGCTGAATATCATAAAAGTAGTCTCTGATGGCTGTTAGGAAACATATCGTTAGAGAACATAGTTTTTCATGCAAAGGGACTTTGTGGCCACTCTGTATTATCTAAATCTTGTTAATATGCGTACAAATTGCACTTTACACTACTCTCTTTCTCATTTCTCCACTTCCAAATTCGCTATCCTTCCATCTTCTATTTCAAAATCTTTAGTAACCTTTTCCCTGTGATCTACACTATACTGTACCTGCAGTAAAAAACACGTATATACACCAAGTTTCCCTGAATGTGCCTATAACGTATGCTAATAATATGTATGCAAAATTTTCTTTCAAACATGTTTCTTTTTTAAAAATTTCAGGCATATAAAAAGTGTTAAATAAAAAAGGTTTCGAAAGAAAACTCTTCGTAATTTATACACGGGAAATAACGCTAAAAGCCTCTTGTCTTGAATGTAAAAGTATACGTATAAGTTTGTTCTTACCCGTTATAAGTCTAAGATTAATACATGGATACGAATGCTGTGTACTATGGTATTATGTCTGTAATAATACATATATTCTTTATGTTCCTAAAAATATGAAATTCAGTAAAAAAACGAGTAGAATAGAAAATAATATATTACAGTCCACTTTTTATCTAAATATTTAACGATATGTATACCCCATGGGAGTGGGGATGGGCAAATATTATAAGTAAAACTTCCTCAACATGAATATTATATGGTCTTACAGTAATGTTTTATCCCAAACCTTTTTCTAAGCAAGAATGGAGAAACGCGCGAAAGTGTTATTGATTTTACAAAGTTGTAAAAAAAAGTGATAATCTATTTTCTGCTCCTTTTTCTCATCTTCTTTCAGTCCTTCAACCAGAAATGTTAAATTTAGTAGATTCAAATCAGGTCAAAAGAAAATGACACTGGAGGTGGTGGTGGTTGAAAATCATTATTATTATTTATACCTGAAATTTTCCTTTGTTCACTTTGGTGCATCAAAATCGGTCTTATGTACGAACACAAAGGGTGACTCTGTTAAATTGCAGTTTTAAAATACATTTGGAAATTGTTAATACACTGCATAAATCTTTTATTTCTTAACAACGGCCCTTAATCCCCCCCCCCCACCACCACCACCACCACCACACCCACCCCAGCGTAAGGTTTGTACGCTCGTGGTAAGTAATGGGATTCATCATTCATATTAAGGAAAAGTACTGATAAAACTCAATCAAATAATCTCGTTTAATAGTACAGTACTAAATTCCAAATTTTTTTTATTTGAGTGTGAATATTAATTTGTACATCTTTAGTTTTTCAATACAATACATTGAAAAAAAATCAACATTTTTCTTTGTACACTTTTGGGAGGGGGAGGGGGGGGGGTCTTGAGAAAGTGTATTCTTTGTACACTTGTGAAAATGTTGATAATTGTGAACGGCCCCTTACTTTGTTTACTCTAAAATGTCTTTAAGGCTTAAAAATAAGGGTGAAAGCTAAAGAAGGCATATTTTCAATAAAAAGCAAACTGACTCTCAATGAGACACAAAATTTTTGTGTTCAGCAATCAAAAAAATAGGTTTGCGAATTTACGTGTCAAATTGGCATAATATCTTTATACCACTCAGAGAAAAACCCGTCAAATTAACAAAGAACTTAATACCTTCATCAAAGAGTGTGTTGAAATACCTACCTACAAAGATATATTGCATTATATTTCAACTACGGTAGATTTCTTTGTTGATATGAGATGCATCGTCTTAGTGAAATTGATCATAATGCACATGGTGTAATTTACAAAGCATCGTGTCCAAGTGGACATGAAAACATGTCACTTATCTAATCATAAGTGTCGTGTCGGCCCTACTGTATACCTATTCTTCTTCTTCTCCCCCTGTTAGGCTATGCTATCAAGTTTTATTTGCTTCATCATCATCATTACCAGTTCTTCTGTTTTATTATACCACATTTGTAAAATGATATTCATTAATGAATAAATTACCCTTTTCAACCAGAAGTGGCAAATTGTTTTAATAGATCCATATTAAAAGAAAAAAAGAGTCAAAGTTGCAAAACCATTTTAAAACTTTTAAAGGAAAGCTGCGAATTATTATATAAAACATAATTATTGCCAAATTAAATTAATTTGTTATATTGGTTACGTTTCTACTACAGTGTTTTATAACAAAACATTAACTAAATTATTTTTACGTATATACAGAATATATATATATATATATATATATATATATATATATATATATATATATATATATATATATATATATATATATATATATATATATATATATATTTCAAAACACAATATCCATGATGAACCTTTAAACTCTCCAATGAAATGAAAGATATTTTTAAAAGCACTCTTTCGAAGAGATAATCACCTTGCTTCTTCAGGTTCTAATTAATAACTAGGGCATGAAATACGAGGGTGGTTATCTCCTCGAAAGAATTGGAAAGTTTTACACTTGTAAGGTTCATCATGGATTAGTTTTCCCTGTAGGTTTGCATTATATATACAGTAATCCCCCGATTTACGCTGTAGAAACGTTTCTGAACCTGCGTAAAATGAATTTCCCATAAATTGGGGGAATTATAACATATAATTCAATGTGCTAAGTACGGGCCCTCCAACCCCAAGATACCCCAAACATTAAATAAAAATAATAAAATACAATAATAATAATAATAATTATCTGCCAAAAAAAATAATATTAATTAAATAAATAAATAAATACATAAACTCATTGGTAAAAAAAAGTAAAAATTAGTAATAACATGTAATAAATAAAAAGAAAATAACACTCACCATTACGGTCTCTTGGAGCTGGCTTCTTAACTATCAGTGCCTCTTTATTTATTTATAAAAAAATTTAATATTTTTTGGACAGCGTTAATCCGAAACCGCTCAAATAGGGACGCGTAAATGGGGGAGTTACTCTATGTTCGAAGGTGTGTATATATATAATATATATATATATATATATATATATATATATATGCAGGCAGCCGGAACCAAGGACGAACGCTCGCAAAAACACCCCCACTCAGTGGCGTGCCGTGACCTTCGAACATAGGTGCATAATGTGGAGTACATGAGCCTTTTATTTGCCTGGATCAGAAAATCAAGCAAATATAATTTCGAGGAACTTCCTGATATAAGGATAAGCATAAAAAATATACCTTACAAATTGAAAAGATTAAAAACTATTTTTTTGTAATGGTTTCCAATCTATAATACACAAAATAAACGCAACTTCAAGTATTTTCCTTTAATAACACTGGCCAACAAGTATTTTTCATCAGACATAATTATGGGTGAGCTATATAGCTGTTGGAACGCTGATTCCAAATCTGTTTCCGGTTTTCCTCTAGCACGTCTAGTTTTCGAGATGAGACCGATCATAATATATATAACCTTTGGTTAGCTTCCTCCCGAATTGTTCACTTTGACGAAGGTCAAGCTTTTCACTCCACCTTAAACCTACAGTTTAACGTGGAATCCGAACCACGCCCCACCAGTAGCCGAGAGTCTTAACCACTAGGCCACACAGGGTATATAATAAATATATATATAAATAATATAATACTATATATAATATAGATAATATAATATACAATACTAGATATACAATATATAATATGCGTCCTTTATATAATATTATATAATATGCATATAACTACATACAGTATAATATAATATATAATACTATATATGCACTAGAGTGTCCCAATTTTTTTTGTTCCTGAAGTTTGTCATGCACACCCCCCTAATTTCTTCCACTCGTGAAAACATGCCAGCAAGATGAATTTCATTCGTGTTCTTTAATTTTAAGGGTCCCTTCAAACCATGTGTTACTATTGCTGAACGGCTACTCTCTACCTTATACTAATTGTAGCATATTTCTTTTCAGGTTATGGATACAAGAAAGCAGGAGACTGTGTGGTTGGTGGGGGTGTTGCGAAATGAACCCCTGGAAACGCTGTGTCAACTCCCGACAGTGGGAGATGTTCTTCGACGTCTGTTGTTCTTCACTCGGAAGAAAAAAACGTCCACGGCGGAAGCTGCCAATGTGGTAGCTGATGAGGTTATGGCGGTGTGGGGCTCGGGCATCTATTCCGACCTCCCACAAGCCCAAGTGCGTCGAGAGGATCAAGGCCCTCTCCACGGACTACGAGAAGGTTGCCAGAAACCGAAACCGTGGGGGAGAGAAGCAACTGGAGCGGGAAAAGGGATTCCAAGCCAACCTGAATACACTGTTCGAAACAGCTCATGCCAACGCCATGAAACTCTTCAAAGTCCCCGAAGATCGAGACTTTCTGAATGACCAGCGAACCGTGCGGAAGATGTACATCGGAGGAGAGGACCTGGAGTTTGCTCGCAGGGCAGCGGAGCGGGAGAAACGCCGAGCAGCTGAAGAGAAGAGGAAGAAGAAAAGCTGCGAAGAGATGGACTCACTGCAAGCAAAAGGAACGGTGAAAAGTGGGTCTTCTTCTTCTTCGGAGTCCATGGCCGAAGCATCCAATGATGATGTCCAATATTCCTCTCCTGATCCTTCGGCTCCTCGATCCGCTCCCAAGGACGGCCAAGTGTCGGCAAGGAGGATCATCCAATATCCCAATTTTGCTGCAGCCCTGGATCGAACTGGAACCTCAGTACGCCAAGCGATGCACATTGTGGCTCCAGCACTCGCTGCCGCGGGAGTTGAGTTATCCTCGGTCACCTTGTCCAAATCAATTCTTCACCGTTCACGGCAGAAGTCCAGGAAGAACTTGGCAGCCGGAATCAAGACCGAGTTCAATCCTGATACGCCACTTGTCGTCCACTTTGATGGCAAACTCCTCCCTGATTCGGATGGAGGGAAATCGGAACGCATACCAGTGCTGGTCAGCGGGAAGAATCTTGAGAAGTTGTTGGCGATCCCAAAAATCCCTGACAGCACGGGACAGCGGATGGCTGGAGCTGTTCTGAAGGTGCTGGACGATTGGCCGCAAGTTCAACCATGGATTGCCGGTCTCTGCTTCGACACAACAGCGGCGAATACCGGTATTCACAGCGGCGCTTGTACGATTATCCAGGACCAAATGGACCGCCGCGTTCTTTTCCTGGCTTGCAGACACCACATGATGGAATTGGTAATCACATCAGTCTTTGATTTGTTCTTCAGGTCTTCTGGCCCCGAAATTGCGCTGTTCGCTCGCTTCAAATCCCAATGGGAGTTCATCGACCAGAAGCAGGCTTCTCCGTTCAACGGCGATGGCCCAAGCGACATCCTTTCGGAATGGGTGGCGTTGAAAAAAGAGCAGATTGTCCACTTCATTGAAGACCAGCTTGAAGTTGGCCACCCAAGAGACGATTACTGGGAGTTCCTGATCCTCGCTCTGGTCTTCCTCGATGGTCATGGCAAACGAGATCTCCGGTACAATCGTTCTGGAGCATACCATCGGGCAGGTGGATGGCCAAAGGCATTTACTGTCTTAAGATGTTCATCTTCCGAAGCCAATTCCACCTGACCGCTCACGAGGTCCGGTCACTACGCAGGATAAACGTCTTTGCCGTCACCATCTACCTCCAGAGGTGGTTCGAGGCTCCATTGACGGCGGACGCGCCCGTCAATGACCTGGAGCTGTTGGAGGACCTAGAGCGGTACAAGGCGGTGGATCATGATGTAGGTACCGCCGCATTGACGAAATTCCGGGGCCACCTCTGGTACCTAAGCGAAGATTTAGCCGGACTCGCTATGTTCTCCAAAACCACCGATGCAGAGAAGACGGCCGTGCTCCAAAACCTGCACAAGAAGACCGAAAACCCAAAAGATCTGCGTCGGCTGGAGGGAAAGAGTGTCTTGACCGTGAGACGGTCGGATTTGAGCACCTTGGTCACGAAAAGGACTCAAAACCTTTTTTATTGCCTGAAGCTGCCGGTTCCAAAAATCCCCAAAGATCTCGAAGGATGTGCACCATCGTTGAAGTCTGTGAACGACGCGGCAGAACTGGCGGTGAAACTGGCGGAAGATTTCAACGAGGGCCTGACAAAAAACGAGGAAGAACGCAGCTCGTGTACCAAGTCGTCGAATACCACCGCCAGCAGTTCCCCTCAGCAGACAAAAAGATCCTCTGTCCCCCGAAATGAAATGTGCCATTAGCAAGAATTTCCATTTCCTTTAATTTAGTCATTAGAAAGAATTTACATTTCATTCTTCCATTCTAGAATGATTAATGCTGAGCATTTACGTTTGTTCATATAGGGTCGAATAAACAAGGTCAATGAGGGGACCCTTCCCCTCCTAATAGGCCAATGAAATTTCTCCCATTTTTTCCTTTCTTCAAGTGTAATTAATTAAAGGGGTGTGCGATTTGACTCTTGCAAATTTTTATTTTCACATGTGAGGCTGGGACACCCTAATATGCACTATATAATATGCGTCCTTTATACATGTAGCGGAGTATTTTATCGTTGCAGCTTAAGTGTAGGTTTTTGCTTTACCGTTTCTGTACCCTCATATATGGCATTTTGTCGTTTCAACGGAGGCTTTCCGCAGGTTGTTTTGTGTTATTTTAGGTGAGAGCAGTTGCTGGCCACAAATTTGCAAACGTTGCACATGTACAGCCTTTTATTCTTTGGCGTAACAGTCACATGCCGAGTTGTGTGTTGTGTTTGTTTTGTTTGGTTTTGTGTCGCCAACTTACACATTTTATTTTTTTAGGTGATTTACACCAACCCACTCATCGATCATCATGCATCGAAAGTGTAAAAATCACCTCGACAATTTCTGTTACGTGTGCGGCTCATTCACGACTAAATCACAACAGCGTACAATCACGATGGATCTTCGGATAACTTATCGGTTATACTTCGGCTGTCCACTCGGCGACCAAGATAAGGCGTGGGCGCCACATGTTATCTGTACCGCTTGTTCGAATGGATTACGTGACTGGTTGAACCAAATGAAAAGTCGATGCCGTTCGCTATACCCATGATATGGAGGGATCCGAGAGACCATCATGGCGATTGTTACTTTTGCAATGTTAACATGACTGGATTCTCCGTGAAGAACAAGCATAACATCGTTTATCCGAACGTAGACTCCACGATCAGACTGATCTCTCACGATGACAAGATGCCGATTCCGGTACCTCCACAGCATGGACTCGATTCTTTAGAAGACGAAAGGGAATCCGACGAAGGTGCGATTGGCGGAGATGCGGGACCTTCTGCCAATCTTGACTACACACTTGACGAAGAGCAATCGGAGCCGGAGAGGCTTATCCAAAACGAGTTGAATGACCTCATTAGAGACTTAGCCCTCTCGAAAGAGAAATCAGAACTTCTCTCCTCGAGACTCAAGCAGAAACACTTACTTCAGAAGAACGTCCGAGTGTGTCACTATCGAAAACGAAACCATGATTTGGCGATATTCTTTACAGTAGACGGTCCGCTCTGCTACTGTCATTATATGAATGGCTTTTAGAGAACTTGTCACAGGTACACACACCATCTGAGTGGCACCTCTTCATTGATTCCTCACAGCGAAGCTTGAAGGCGGTTCTTCTGCATAACGGGAACTTAAAGCCGTCCATCCCGATCGCCCACTCCGTTCATCTAAAGGAGACGTACGATAACATGAATATACTATTCGAAGCAATTCAATACAGCACTCATCAATGAAATATCTGTGGTGATCTCAAAGTCATTGTTATGTTAATGGACATGCAAGGAGGGTTCACAAAATACTGTTGTTTCATATGCCTATGGGACAGCCGTGCTACCGCGGATCATTACATCAGACGTGACTGGCATCAAAGAAGCACATACGAGCCAGGAACAGGCAGTGTCCAGTGTGTTCCTTTAGTTGATCCAAAGAAGATTTTTCTGCTCGGCTTAATGAAAAATTTTGTGAAAGCGATGGATAAGGCGAATTCGAGAGGGTTTCGATACCTTGTTGAGAAATTTTCAAACATCAGTGCCGCGAAATTGAAGGAGAGAATCTTTGTGGGGCCCCAAATCAGGGAAGGTTCTGCAGGATGAAGGCTTGCCTCAATGCCTTAGAACTAAAAGCATGGCAGGCTTTCAAATGGATTTGTGGAAACTTCTTGGGTAACCACAAGTCTCCCGCATACAAAGATGGAGTTCAGAAATTGTTCGATGCATATCAAGAAATGGGCTGTTGCATGTCCTTGAAAATACATTTTTTACATTCGTGTCTAGATTTCTTTCTCGAAAACCTTGGCGCGGTGAGTGACGAACAGGGGGAACGCTTCCATCAAGACATCCAGTCAATGGAAAATCACTACCAAGGTTTCTGAAACGAAAGTATGCTGGCAGACTACTGCTGGATGTTGTACCGCGACAATCGGGACAAGGTTTACCAAAGAAAATCGTACTCGCAACGTTTTTAGGTTGGTGTATATTTCTTTTTATGAATAAAGTTGTACTTTTATGATAAATTGTGCTGAAATTAACAGCAGTCATATTTCGATAACTAGATGTGCTAGAGGAATACTGAAAACAGATTTGGAATCAGCGTACAAAACTGGTCTAGAAAAGTGTGTATACACCTTTGATGAGAGAAAAAAATTCGATTTTGTCGACCAGTGTAATCAATCAATAACTGGGTACTCACCAAGTAATAGCAAAAACTTATTAAAATTTCGAATTTGTGCCAGTTAGAGCTTAGTTATTGAATATTTATAATTCAACTCTATTATTCTGTTGTTTGAAGCAAACTCATCTAGAACAGTGTCATAGAAGCTTGAACTTGATTTAACTTTCATCAGTAATTCCTTTTCAACACTAAGAAGTCATAGAAATGACAATCTGTCTTCTCTCTTCGTTTTTCTCAAATAAGGCTTTATCTATACCAGTGGTTCTCAAACTGGGGTACGGCGTACCCCCAGGGGTACGCGATGGAATCTTATGGGATACACGAAGGGGTCCTGAAAATAACCCTTTTAACTTTACATACGATTAACCAACGTCCACAAGTCACACGGTCATAAAGAAAGTAAAAATCCCCTCTCTCTCTCTCTCTCTCTCTCTCTCTCTCTCTCTCTCTCTCTCTCTCTCTCGAAAATCCAGAAAATTCCGTGAAAGAATTCAAGGGGTACAGAAGAAGAAAGAGTGTGAGAACCGATGATCTATACTAAAAAAAAGGGAGTCCTGTGTGTCCGTCCGGTCGTCCCTCTGTATTTCGGATTGGTTGAAAGATAGTGACATCATAGACACATCATAAAATGGCCGAAACTCTAGCGCATGCTTTTCACTCAATGCATTTACGATTCAGTAAACAAAATTATGATTTTTTTAATTAGACAAAGATTTGAATTTTTTAAATTCTCAATATATGCTGTCTGTCTGTCTGTCTGTGTGTGTATCGGTCCCACCCTAAACACGGAAACGGCTCCTCGAGAGAAAAAATTATTAGGTAAAAGTTGCTTAAAATTAATCGAAACCTACGGGAAAATTATTGAATGCCCGGTTAGGTCAACTGTCCGCCCTTGACGATTGGTTGGGTAAAGACGTGATATTTTCGTTAAAACTAACGAAAATATTAGTTGACTTAACCGGACATTCAGTTGACCTAACCTGACATTCAATTAACCGAACCGTGCATTCAATTAACCGAACCGAGCACTCAATTAACCGAACCGGGCATTCAGTTAACCTAACCGGGCATCCAATTAACCTAACCAGTTCGTTAATTTTAATGTTAAAAAATATATACGAGGGTGGGCTGAAAAGTAATACCTCCACTTGAATAATTCTGGATTGTATTGAGGTAGCCATATAAAACCGGTTTTGTGTTATAGCCTAATATAGCCTACACTTATTCCACACGTTGGTTCAGTATCGATTACAGTGGAAAGGAGTAAAGACGTTCGCTTCAAGCAACGTGCTGAAATTGAATTTTTGACCGCGGAAAGTGTTGCTCCCATAGACATTCATTGGCGAATGCAAGCTGTGTACGACAAACAATGTGTTGATGTGAGTACCGTTCGACGTTGGGCGAGGCAGTGTAAAGAAGCAGCACAAGAAGAATTGCAAAACAAACCGCGAAGTGTAAGGCCTGTAACGGCAACCGACGAGTCTCATCGGAACTACATTGATGAACTAATTCATGGAAATCGTCGCAGTAAATAAAATGAAAGTGCTGCAATGCTCGATATCTCCAAAGAGCGAGTGGGACACATTATTAGTATTCCCGGTTACAGAAAAGTCTGCGCCAGATGGGTGCCTTGCTTGCTCACTGCCAAGATGAAAACTGAGAAACTACGCATTTGCCAAGAAAATCTGCAGCGCTTCGAAAATGAAGATGAATTTCTGCACAGCATTGTGACAGGAGACGCGAGATGGATCCACCATTATGACCTGAAAATAAACGGCAATCCATGGAATATCGGCACAAAAATTCACCGACCGAAAAAATTCAAAATTCAAAGTTAAAAAATCGGCTGGAAAAGTGATGATGACAGTTTTTTGGGATATCAATGGTGTTGTTCTCGAAGACTTTACGGAAAGAGAGACCAATCAACTCCACACGTTACATTGAAACTCTGAAGAAGTTGAAAAAATGGATCAGGAGGGTTCGCACTCACAAAAATGCAGTCATTGTTCACTATGACAACGCACGGCCTCACACCAGTGTTCATACGTGAGAAGCAATTGAGGATCTGCAATTCATCGTCTTGCCGCATCCATCATAAAGCCCCGATTTAGCACCATGCGATTTTCACCTCTTTCCTAAACTAAAAGAACATCTCCGTGGAAATAGCTACGAGTTTGACGAAAAAGTTAAGGCCGCTGTGAAATTTTGGTTTCGTAATCAAAGCTCCGACTTTTACCGGAATGGATTTCAAAAACTCATTTATCGTTTGCGTAAATATATCGAAGTAGAAGGTGATTTTATAGAAAAGTAAATGTGTCGTTTTGAAGAATAAACTCTAAGATACATATCTGCTTTTGTTTCGATAAAATCCTTCAACCCGTTTAAAATTTATTTGAGTGGAGGCATTACTTTTCAGCCCACCTCGTGTATATAATAAATATTATTTTTTACTGTACAGTAAAAAAAAATTTAATTTAACCTTGATGATTGGTAAGGTTAGTTAAGTCGTGATATTTTCGTTAAAAAAAAAAGAAGAAAAATATATATATTATTTTTGACTGTATAGTAACTATGTATTACGGAAATAACCTTCCGCAGGAACTACCAAAAATATTCCGCCCGTAGGCCGCGATAGTTTTGCTACCCGTACGAAGGGTGGGTTCTCTGCTCGTTCTTTACAAAGCCGAAAAAGACCTTAAATGATACAGTTGTGGAAGGAATTGTTATAATGGTTTCTACTAGCTTTCGTAGTTCTGGCATCCCGCTTCCTAATTTGTTTTCTTTCAGAAAACTCATAATCTGTTGGGGATATTTACCTTGAAATTCTTCTGGCGAATACACAATAGTAAGCTCATTTTTTAGTCTGACAAAATCAAAATAACGACTGTATATGGCACTAAGATTTTGTAGGAGGTCATCAGAATATTTTTTGTTATATTTACCGTACTTTACCGGGTTTAAAAACTTGACAAATTTTAAATGCTGCATATTTCCAAACCAAATATTTAATTGCATGAATCCTGTATCTGTTATTTCCAAGAAAACTCTTTCTGGTTCGAGGTGAGGTTGGTCATTCTGAGGTAATCCGATTTACTTCGGCTCAGATGATTCAGGCGGCATAACGTTTCTAGTTTCGTTGACATAGATATCAAAATCACTTCTCATCTTACTTATGAATTCCATGGTATCATTTATTTTTTTAATACAATATGCAATATCATTATATTTACTTCGAAGTATATTATAGAAAACGTCAATATATGAAAATATTTTACCAAATATATTCAGCAAGGATCGAGGTCAATGACATCTTGCATATGGCTGACAAGGGATGGGGGTAGGGGCCGCATGCTGCATATTGTAGCATGGGTGGCTACAAAGACTATTGAGTAAAATGTGTTTACATTTTAGTTTTAGAACTTATATATAATTTGTTTTAACTAATTCCATGTTTTGTATTTTTTCAGTTTTTTACGTGATATTTCTATAGAAATTTAACCTCAGATCTAAATATGGCAAAATCCCTACTAACTAGACAGTCAGTGAAGCAACATTTTGTGTACGGAATTACAAGTGAATTGCCACATAATGTCTTACCCTCTAATATGCAGGTTGGGAGATATTTTCTTCTACTGAAGGAACGCTCATCTGCAAAATTTACAAATAATGATATTCTCGAAACGATTGCAGAAGCATTGGTTGAAGTGTGGAAACGTTCATCAATACCCTCAATGAGTAAAAAATCCATAATTACCAAGCTGAAACGCTTTACCGACAAGGTTACGCAACTCAATCGATCCAAAAGCAGTGCGAAGCTTATTGACTTGTTCAAAAAATCATTGGTAGAACTCTTTGACATTTGTGCCTGTAAATGCACTTCGTTTCACACCAAGATTTTGGCTGCCGAAAAAGCGGATGTAAAGAAAAACATGTTACTTGTGTTTGTCCAAAAGAATCACGAATATCCAAGAAGAACTGGAATTTCTTGAGGATCAGAGGAATATGCGAAATATGGTGATTGGAGGTGTGGATGTTACCCTTTCAAGATCTATAGCAAAAAGAAATGCAAGAAAGTTGAAGGAGCAACAAGGAAGTAAGCGAAGAAAAATAATCATGCATGAAGAATTCGAAAAGGTAGTCATTGATGATGTGCTTTCACCTGATACTAATACTGATCTCTCTAGGGTCAATATTTAGGAGATGCACGGCTTCCGAATTCAGATTTTTTATTCATACCTGTCGTTAGTACATATGATTTGATGAATTTAAAAAAAAACTAGACCTTGTGCTTTTAAAAAATAAGGGAGATATCGATTTTTTTCACTTTAACGATATTTTGACATTTTCCGAGAAACTGGTTTTGAGAGCTGGTAACAAAAAAAAAACAAAGACCACAAGACTATCCTGCATTGTTTGTTTTTTGCGAGAAATCGCGAAACTTTATCCACCGCCACAATAAAAGGTTAGTTATTTTTCCGTTGATTTAGTGAAGGTTAGGTTAGGTTAGGTTAGTTTCGTTTTAGTGAATGTTAGGTTAGGCTAGTTTCGTTTTAGTGAATGTTAGGTTAGGTTAGGTTAGGTTAGTTTCGTTTTAGTGAAGGTTAGGTTAGGTTAGGTTAGGTTAAGTTAGGTTAATCTAACCTTCACTAAAACGAACCTAACCTAACCTAACATACCAGTCGTTAGTACATATGATTTGATGCATTTTAAAAAAACTAGTGTTCGGTTTAGTGAAGGTTAGGTTAGCTTCGTTTTAGTGAAGGTTAAAGCTTTATATTTTGATGGGAGAAAAGACAAGACGTTGGTAAAGACAAATAAAGATGGTAAATGGAACCAGGATATAATTGTTGAAGAACATTATGTACTATTGAGTGAGCCTGGTGGAGAATACCTTAACCATTTGAGCCCTAAATCTGGAAAAGCAAGTGATGTATCTGAATCGTTGTTCGCTTATTTGAATGAAGTGACACTAGACCAGAATCTCCAGGTTATGGGGTGCGACAGTACGAATGTCAACAATGGGTCTAAAGGTGGCATAATCCATTTCATCGAGCAGAAGCTGAACCGACCATTGCAATGGAGCATTTGTATGTTACATACAAATGAACTTCCCTTAAGGCATCAGTTTGAGCGATACGACGGGAAAACAACTGGGCAAGATCATTCAGTGGATCTATTGGTAATGATTAAGACTTGCCATGAGATGCCGTGGTAAAGTTCTCCCTAATTACGGATGGGGCCGATAGCATCACAGTTCTCACAGATGAGCTCATAGAAGATTTAAGTAATGATCAACAATACATGTTCAGAATAATTAGGGCCATAAGAGAAGGATATGTTGACGGAAGCCTAGAGAAACTCAAGCCTGGTCCCCTTAACAACTCCAGATGATTAACTCTAGCTAACAAACTATGTCGTTATTATGTCTCCCAAAAGAATCCCTCCAGGGAGTTACGTAGCCTTGTTCTTTTCATAGTAACAAGCTATGGTCCTAACTGGTTCAATATAAAATTTAAGCCGTATCTGCCTGATGGACCCAAACATATCTTTGATGCGATAAAAAGGTTCAACCTGTTACCCCAAGATATACAAAAAGTTGTCCAACCTCATATATCACGGAATGCCTATTTTGCTCACTCAGAAAATATTCTTTTATCAATGCTGTCAGATAGTGAGCAAAAGGTGCGCAAAGTTGCAATCGATCGAATAATAGACAAGAAAGTGTAAGGAAGCCAATACAAGGAAAATCAGAGAATTTAGAGTACCAGAATTGAACTTCAAAGCATCACATTGGACAGACATCATCTTCTGGGATAGGATTCATATCAGTGGTGAACCACCTCTCACATCTAAATTATGTGATGAAGAATTGCTTCAGTACGAAACAAAATGTTTCAAAGTTGAGCAATACCCCATTCACACACAGAACGTCGAAAGATCCGTGAAGTTGATTACAGATACATCAGCATCAGTAATATCACAGAAATCAAGAGACGGATTTATTAGGTCAAGAATAAAAAGTCGCCCTCTGCTTCCCTCACTTGAAACCAAGGATCTGATGCCTCTCCTTAAAAAATAATAATATTTGAGATGAGCGGGTTTTATATCGCATTTAAATGTAATTGATTTACGGCATCCAACCAAATGAGACCAGATACAATTTTATTTCAATACAATGTATGCACGATGGTGTTTTTTAAGTATAGTTTTGCATTATAAAGCGTTTTTCTTCAATTATTTTTTTTATAGAATACTTAGTTTTTATGTTATGCTCATATTTTTATTTATGGACAACCTGCTGATGGCCATTTTGCTTTTATGTCAAAATGCGAGAGGTGGTTTGAGTTACAAACATTAAATGACTGAATACATCATTTTTATGATCTAATACACCAAAAAACAAGTGAGGCAAATAAATTTGAAATAAAAAGTTGTGTTTCACTCCGTCCTAATATACAGGCCTAGGCACCAACTACTTAAGCCACATTCCCTTACTATATAAAATTAACAGCATTAAAATTTTAATCCACCGTGCTTATCAACTTTGTTCCTCCTACTTATCTTTCCACAACGAAATATAATTTATTCACAGTTTCAGCATTAATAACTCTTTCCCAAAACATTTACTACAATCTCTGACCAGAAATTTTCTCAATAACATTTATCAACCACCCCTCAAAGTCCCCACTGTTAAAAAAGATATACAATATTTTAAGAAAACTACAGTAAGAAAAAATCTTTGTCTTCTGCTTCGAGCCTTGCTTTCTTCAGAGAACTTAGTCTTAAATGAAGAAAAATAATTTCCCGATACGTTACAAGAAGAATCGGGGAACCTTCAGAGAATTTAGGAAGCTCTACAGAATCCTCCGATCTACTTCAAGAAGAAATCGGATACTAGTATAGAAGAAACTACTGCGATTCTCTATACGGTACCAGCTATCCAGAGAAACAAATCCGTTGCTGCCACCTAACCAAAACCCCAGTCAACTTCGAACCGACCAAGGGCATAGACAGAGGGGGGTTAACATATAATATATATATATTATATATATATAATATATATATATATATGGGCGGAGTGAAACCAGAAAAGTTTTCCTTCCCTTCAGGCACACTGAAATTACATTGTGGTTTTAACTAGGAAAAACAAACTGAAATAATATTCTAGAGTATCTTGAACTGCCCAATTTTTACCAAAATATGAAATGGGTGTCGTAACTGGGTTTACGGTGGTTTATAACTGATTCTTGGCTATGTTGTTGGGGAAACAAATAGATATAACCCACACAAAATTTAAAAATATATCTTCTGCAAATAATTTTCAGGTTATTTAATGAATTTCTATTTACTTTTCCTTTTCTCGATTAATGATATTCTCGAATTTAGTGTTTTGTTTCAAGGAATATAAATAAACAAGGAAAGAAAAATAACCATTTTTCAAATTTTTGTTTAAAGTATAGAAACACACAGCAAATGACTACACAAATGGTAACTGCAAAAAATCAACATTAACTATTCGAATGAAAAAGGCAAACTTTCAGCAAAATCCTTTTTGGTTTCTACGTCTGGCATCAGACTACGTGAAATCATTCTAGCTCTGATAAAACTATCTCGTGCTTCAAACCCAAATATCGAACTTGAAGGGTCCGTCACTAATTTAATACAACGCTCTACATTCTGGGTATGACTGGGATAATTTGGAATGTTCAATGCGTTTTCTTTGATAGTTAAAATTTTTCTTTTGTTAGCTTCATTGTAAGAGGTGGTTCACTTAGTTTAGTATCATTCCAATTAATTATTTCATCTCAGTCCTTTGCATCAAAATCAAGATTAGGAACTTTGAAATCTCTCAATTCTAATTTTGACCAGTCCCATTTCGCATGTCCATGATTTTGCTAGCAGCTTTTTCACGTTTTCACCTAGCTAAGTCACACAATACTGCCAGAAGCATATTTTCCTGGTGAGCAAAGTATGCATTTCGGGATATATACTTCTTAACAATTTCTACTGATTCTGTAGGTAAATGCTTAACCCTATTGATAGCAGAAAACACATGCCTTGGGCCATCTATGCAATTAGGTCTACGCTTGATGTCAAACCAATTAGGACCATAATTTGTCACCGTGAAGTGTGTTATTGTGTAAAGTTGCTTTATTGGTTTCACTGTTGAAACATAAATTCTATTAGCAAGAGTTAACCATCCAGCATGAATAAGAGGACCTGACTTCATATGAGCAAGGTGTTCATCAAATCAACTGTACTATTTCTGATTGCTGAAATAATGCGGTATAAGTACTGCTGATTTCCATTAAGATCATCAACAATGTGTTGTGGCAGATGGTGCTAGGACAACTGCCCCCCGGACAACCGCCCCCCGAACAATTGCCCCCCGACAACCGCCCCCCGGACAACTGCCCCCGTAGGACAATCGCCCCCAGGATTATTGCCCCCCATAAGTAAATAAAAATTAAATAGGAATTAAATTTATTAATATTTATAAAAAACAAACTTATGAAAGAGTTCATATTTATTAAAATTTACTAAAGAAACCTAACCTAACCTAACCTAACCTAACCTAAAATTTACTAAAAAAACCTAACCTAATCTAACCTAACCTAACCTAGCCTAACTATGACTTTCAAAACGACCTTTCAATAAGTATTGCCAACTGTTTAAATATAATTAATTAATCCATAGTATATATGAAATACAATAAGTCTTGCCAACTGTTTAAATAAAATTAAGTAGCTAAACTTCATAATTTTATTATAAATAAGTAAGCAATAATTGGAAAAAATTTTGTTAAATATTGCTAACTTTTTAAAAATAATTTTTTTTCAGGCTACAAGCAAAATTAAGCAAGAATTGGCAATAATGTTGTTAAATATTGTTTTAGCTTGCCATTTTTTAAACGTAAATTTAATTTCTATTTAATTTTTATTTACTTATGGGGGGCAATAATCCGGGGGCGATTGTCCTACGGGGGCAATTGTCCGGGGGGCGGTTGTCGGGGGTCAATTGTCCGGGGGGCGGTTGTCCAGGGGGCAGTTGTCCGGACACCGTGGCAGATATAATAGTTCTTTACCACTAGTTATAGGTTTGAATTGTACTACTGCACTGTTTTCACAGAACTTAATGGCTTTCCCAGTAGGACCAACAAAGGTACTTGCCCCAGATGTTGTACCATCCAATGTTTCAAAAATATGTCTTAGAGGTAATTCATTTGTATGAAGCATACAAATGAACCACTGAAGTGGCCTACCAAGTGCTTTCTCCATAACATGAATCACCCCTCCTTTATAAGCAATGTTAGTATTTGTGCTGTCACAGCCTATTACAACTATATCATTTTGTAGATATCTCTCTTTAATAACTAACAATACTGAATTTGCTATGTCTGCAGCCTTACTCGATGCTGGTGTCTGATGAGTAATATACTCTCCACCTGGTTTAGCAATCATTATATAGTGTTCTTCACTCTTCTTTTCAGTGTACCACCTATCATTGACTTCCACTTTACTTAAAGTCTGATCATTTCGACCATCGAAGTATATGGAAGTAATAAGATGCACTTTAGCACTTTTCAATGTTTTTTGAAGTCTTTCTCTTTCTCTCCGCACTTTACTTCTGTCTATTGCGAGATGGTTATCTTCTTCGGTGATCATATCAACGTCAATCAAAGTTGCAGCAGTAGCACGGTCTGATACATCAAATCTATCTGCCTGCATTGCAACATGCCGCAAAGACATTCTCATTTGACTCCAAGTATTTTCAAAAGCACAGTCTTCAGTTTCCATTATCCCATTGTCACTGTCTTCATCTGAAGAATTTTCTACTAAGCTCAAAGGTTGAACTTCAGTGGAACGATTAATGGTTTTCTTTTCTTATTCTGAGAGCTTCCTCTTGTATCTCGTTTGTAAAATTTGTGTGGCATGCACAATTGCACATCTACACTACCTGTGTACATTTTACGATCACTCATCTGATCAAGTAGAAACTGTAATTCCTCTTTTGGTAGTTTTTTATCTCTCCGACATATGCAATCTATGTGAATTTCTTCACAATCATTACTGCATCCTATGTCTGTATGATATTTTAGATTACATTTACAGGCACTTATATCAAATAAATTACTGAGACTATTCATATATTAATATTTTAATTTCACTTATGCTTTTGATCTACTCAACGTTGCTCCTCTTTCTATGAATCTTGCTGCCGTTTGAAACACAGCTTTTTCTTGAACTGTGAGGATTGATGCTTGCTGCCAAAGTCTTAGTAACTCCTGAGTTATTTGTCTGATGATTGGTTTGATAGCTGCATTTTTCCTTTCTTTGAGATAGAGGAAGTACCGAGCCACTTGTAAATTAGTTGGCAAAAGATTATAAGGCAACTTCTCAAGAGTTCCAAATGTACAATGTTGCTTAGAACGCCTTGAGCTCACAAATTTTTTCCTTGCTGAATAACATGGGAAACTTGAAAGCGTAGATGCTGCTGCCTGGAAAGCTGTTGGTATAGAGTTGCTACAAGAGGGGATGTTGCTAACTTGATGTGAAGAAGGATGTTGTTTCAGTTGTGGAGACACTGGTGCGTGGAATGCTGATTCCATCTCTGCTCTTCTATAGGTGAATTATGAACTGAAAAATAAGAACAAAAACTCAAATAAATTTCAGTGAATTTTAATTGGTTAAGGAAAAACAATAAATATTTACTGAGTTTAGTCACGTCAATCAAATGTACATTGTAACAAGTGTAATAAAATATATTTTTATCTCATTTCTTAAAGCATACTCACTAGCTTCTTACCTCTGGATTCTGTAGCTGGGGGACAACTATTGCAGCTGGCTGTCAGGCGAACTGTGGTGCCTGGGGAGTCAGAAAACACGATGCATACAAGTATACAGTGCGACCTTGGTAGGAATATTTAAATCTGAGAATGACGCAAAATAATATATTAAAGTTATAAAAATTTATAATTGTGGTTTCATAATGACATTCAGATCTACAGATCTACAGAAGCTAAGGCTAACAAAGACCCTAAGATCCACTCTAAGGTTAGCCCGAGAGAAAGGAAAGAGTAGGGGGTTAAGAGAAGAAAATAAGGGGTTAAGTAAGTAGCAACAACTATCACTCGTGGGTTAACATTCATTCAGAAAAAGAGAAAAAAAGACTCACCATCATCATCCGTCGGCCACTGCCGACAAGTCAGAAAAATAGTCGGAGAGAATAGGAAAGGGGTGAAAGATGAAAAGAAGTAAAATAAGAACGCTTACAAACCATGCAAACACAGTCTTAACTCAGTCATACCATGCAAGCTACAGACATGCAAGTAAAGAGAGTTACAGACATGCAAGAAGAGGATAAGAAAAAAAAAAGTAGGTAAAGTTAAACAAAAAGTGGGTTAGTTTACTCTACGAGCTACATCTACGTTCATGTTAGTCTATTTTTTTTTTTTATTGCTGGCATCACACGCTGGCATGTTACAAGCTGGCATTAATCGTCAACAGACTCATCCTCGACCACCACCCCCAGAGCTCCTTTACTAATTGTTTTTTTATTTTAAACAACGTTAATATTTTTAAAATGCTATCTAAACGCTCTAAACATATTAACGCAGGTCGAGTGAACGACTGACGCGGGAAGATTATTTCATTTATCAATTACTTTAAACGTAAAGAAGTTTTTAGCGATATTACTAATGAAACGCCTGCCACACAACTTAAATCCGTTATTACGAGTATTGCTATTATCGAAAGTGAACAGTTTGTCAAAATTTACGTTATCGATGTTATTAACGATTTTGAAAACTTCAATAAGCTCCCCCCTTAATCTCCTAGTTTCAAGTGAATGCAAGTCTAACACTTTAATCCTATCTTCATAAGGCTTGCTGCGCAATGACGGAATTAGTTTCGTGGCACGACGCTGAACCCTTTCTAACCTACCAATATCCTCGCGCAAATACGGACACCAAAACTGAACGGCATATTCTAAATGAGGCCTGACTAGGGACTTGTAAAGGGGCAATATAATATCCTTCGATTTAAATTCGAAATTACGCACTATGAAGCCTAACATCCTATTAGCTTTTGCGCAAGACTCCAGGCACTGGTTCCTAACTTTTAAATCCTTATATACGCGTACGCCTAAATCTACTTCCTCGTCAACGCTCGCTAACTCTCTATCATCCATCGGGTACGTGTAATTATTGTTACGAGAACCTACATGCGAAACTTTACATTTGTCTACGTTAAATTGCATCTGCCACTTATCCGTCCATTCCATAATCCTATTTACATCGTCTTGGAGCCTATTTCTATCGTCCTCGTTAACAACCTTACCACCTATTTTAGTATCGTCCGCGAATTTTGACACGTTACTAGTCAATCCCACATCTATGTCGTTAATGTAAATTACGAGTAGCAATGGGCCTAACACTGAACCCTGTGGGACACGCTACCTACATCCAACCACCCCGATTCACTACCATTAACAACGACCCTCTGTCTCCTAGCACGAAGCCATTGCTCTAACCAGTTAGCTACCTGACCGCGTATACTGTGCACTTTAACCTTCGCAATTAATCTTCTATGCGGAACTGTATCGAACGCCTTTTTAAAAAATAAATAAATAACGTCAGCAGCTCTATGCCTATCGTATTCGCGCACTATTTCGTTATAAAATTCTAACAAATTAGTTAGACAAGATCTATGGCGTCGAAACCCATGCTGACTACTATTAATCAAATCTCTACTTTCTAAGTGATCGATGATACGATCCGTAACTACGGATTCCAAAAGTTTACCGACAATTGACGTTAAGCTATTGGGCCTATAATTGCTAGCTACTGTGCGGTCGCCTTTTTTAAAAATGGGCGTGACGTTAGCTAATTTGAAGTCATCAGGAATAATTCCCGTTTCGAGTGACTGATTAAAAATCTTCGTTAAGGGGCCTACGATAACGTCTTTGAAATCTTTCAGATGCCTGGGATAAAAAGCGTCAGGGCCTGGAGCCTTGCTAACTTTTAGCCTATCGATATAATGCGCAATCTCACCCTCGTAAACAGTTATTTCATCCAAAATAGTCTCGCTACTAAATGGAACGATATCGTCCACGTCGGGGACATTATTTACGTCTTCTACGGTAAAAACTGTCGCAAAAAAGTTATTGAAAATACCCGCCATCGCCAGAGCGTCAGAAGCCAAAGCGCCGTTAACATCCACTAGAGGGCCTATGTTATCTTTCATCGGCTTACGATTATTGAAGTATTCAAAAAACTTTTTTGGATTGAGTTTACTATCCGCAGCTATAAGTATCTCTAAATTACGCTTAGCATTCCTAACTGATCTTTGGACGTTTTCCAGTTTATATACCGTTTTCTACAATGTTGGCTTTTATGCAACTTTCTAGTGTTTCTTTGCTTCTGTTAGGCACAGCATAGAGTAAAACAGAAGGTTAGGTTAGGTTAGGTTATCAAGAACTTACCTCTCTTAAAAAGTTGTTATAATCGACGGCGGTTGTATGACCAATCAAAAATAAATTATATAAAAAACGGTACACAAACTGGAAAAGGTCCTGATCTTTTAACCTGACGTCTAAGCTCGATATATCTATTAAAGTTAGCTGCCGTGCCATTGCGTTTATTAAGTCTATACGCTCTGTTACGCTCGTTTATGAACTCGCCTATTTCCCTAGTCCACCACTTGGGCCTACCATGATTTCTAGTGCGCTTGGGCCTACGCGGAATAAACTCCCTTTCAATATTCATAAAACTTTCTTTAAACGCCTCCCAATGCAAATTTGTATCATTACCCAAAAATAAGTTATCCCAGTCCACTACTCTCATCCTAGCCCTACGAAAATCAGGGACTTCTATTACGTTACTATCCTCAGTGTTTTCTATCGATAACTTAAACCTAAGAATTTGATGATCACTACATCTTAAACTCTCGCCTACTTCTAAACTATCGACTATATTTTCGCCATTCGTCATCACCAAATCTAAAATATTGTCACCGCGCGTTAGTTCGGTAACTATCTGTCGTAAAAAATTATCCTCCATGAACTCACTCAATCTCAAACCCTCCTCATTACCAGTAAAAGTCTCGTAATTAACATTAGGGCAGTTAAAGTCTCTGACAATTATACTATTCCGATTGTCAATAAAGTTACCAAGAAGTGAGCAAAATCTCGTATCGGTGTCGAAGTGTTGAACGGGAGGTCTATAAACAACAACAAAATTAAAACTAATACTACGCGCCCTAACTTCAAACTATATCGCATTAATTGCTGCCGGAAAATGTATCTTACCCTCGATAGCCCTAAGGGAATTACGAATGTACAGCAAAACGCCGCCACCAAACCTATGTAACCTATCATTAGTAAAGAGTTTAAAACCCGGTATATCAAGTTCCCCCAACAAGTCTCGAGTCACGGTATTTAACCACGTTTCTGTAGTAACAACTGTATCATAGTTGCCGGAATAAATTATCGCCTTAAATTCGTCTAATTTATTTCTAATACTACGCGCGTTGCAATGGAAGACGTTTAAGTTATTTTTTACCACGGGCCCGCGTTTTAAACTATTTTTCACGTCGGGCCCGCGTTCCCCGGACCCACAACGTTTAAAGAGGGCTTCGACTTATAAAGCTTTCGCACGTTTTCGTCTATTAACCTACCTAGCGTAGCATTACCTATCTCATTAAAATGCACCCCCATCTTTTATAAAAAGGCTACGATCACTGAATTCGGACCACAGCTTTACGAAGGGTACATTTTCCTCAGCACAAATCTCTTCTAATTTATTATTAAAAAATATTGTTTTTGACGTAATTCTAAGACCCAACCCGTGCCTAGGGGTAATACCTAGAACTAAAGACCTATCTGACCTCGCCTTCAGGGACCTAATTAACCCCCTATATCTCTCCAAAAGGTCAGGCACTCTCGTATCGGGCCTATACAAGTTGTTGCCTCCTACCATCGTCACCAACATCGAGTGATGGGAGGCAACGTCAATCCTATCCACTTCGTCTCTAACTCTGTCAACCCTGGCCCCTGGGAGACAGACCCTCCTCCTCTTGGTTGGATGCCGTTCAACGAACTCTTTGTCCATGTGGCGCACTAAAGAGTCCCCAATTAAAAGAGTTTCCCCTCATTCACGTCCCTTTCCAAATGGGCGAAAGGGTTCGAAACCTCGATAGGGGGGGGATTCCTATCACCTAATGTACGCGGCCTAGCTCCACCCTTAACTTCTCTAAATCCCTCCCCATCTACTAGTCTCGGACCAACCTTAACCCCTTCCTCAACTCTATCCAACCTTCCCGACAAGCTACCTAAACTAGAAACTAGGTTACGCACCTCACTCTTCAAATTACTAACGTCTTCAACGTTAGTATTGGTTCGGCTTTCGTGAACCGTAGCCCTACCCCTGCCCTCATCAAGCGTTGCAAGTCTTTCCGTTACCTCACGTACATTGCGTTTTATGTCAACTATTTCCTCCATTAACTCGCAAAAGAAACAAACTGATCTCTCGGTAATCGCCATAGGACCGCCGTTATAATCTTTAAATTCCGAATTCCACCGGTTTACCCTACACCTAACACACGACGCTTTCTGCGACGGCATCGCGCAGTTAAAAATTAGTTTATAACCGTCACAAGTTCAAATTAAATTAAGCCGGCACGCTATGAAAACTTCTAAATCACTAAAAACCACTAGTATTCAATTACTTAACTATAACAACGTGAATATGCACGCAAGTATATAAAATTCAAAACTTTCCAAAAGTAAATTTCTTAGCAATATGCAAAAGTAGATGCAATATCAGAGAGCTCAGGAAATGCGTCCGTTCAGTACAGAGTCTGGCTGACGAAATCGGAGTTATTCATATGATGTAATGTTGACGGATGTATGCTAGATGAGAACTCTATTTTCTGTGTTTGAATTGTATTCATGCAAAAATGGGGCGGTTAGAAAACCTGGCACAATTTTTATCATCATATTCGTTTTTCGCAGCAAAAACTACAATAAAATATCAGTGTGCCATTGTAAATTATTATTTTCACTCCGCCCTAATATATATATAAACACACCACACTCACCATATTTATATTGTTATACTGCATCCTTTTTCAAAAGCCGCAGGATAAAAATATTGTATAACATAATAAACAATTAAAGAATAACTCATTATTCAAGCACACGACGTTCAAAATCCTTCAACAGTCTTCCAAACAAATTGCAAAATCTGTGAAATATTCAACTCAACAACTCAAACCAAACCAACTTCATAAATTCCTAATCCAAATCCTCAACCAACGATGCATGGCAGATGTTACGAAGGCAGAATGAGAGTACAAAGTACGTTTCTCCTTCAAGCAAGTCCCACAAGTGAAGAGGGATGATTCATGAAAGTTCGGTCGCACGCCTATCGAAAGCTGAACTTTGGTCCAAAAGTAAATAAAAAGTAAGTACCGCTTTGCTGAGAGATTAGAACGAAGATTAAAACTGAAGAAGTAAAATTAACATTTTGTATACGCAAGTAAACTAAGCAAAACAGAAATAAAATTACAATGTTGAATATTTTCTTTCTATTTCGGAAAATATAAAAGCCGAATAAATACAATAACCATTTAGAAAATAATTAAATTAAATTAGCATACATATAAGTTTTATTTGCATAAAAACTTCAACAATATAATCCAATTTTAAATTAGGTTCATACGAGCATGTTCCTTCTGCCATCACAAAAAAAAAGGACCTTTTTAATTCAAAAGAAAAAGAATCGGGTATTATTTTATAATAATGTGCACATGAAATATTCTATTATTTCTGATCTCTTGTTAAATTATTGAATGTTTCACCAACACTGAAATTAATATCCATAATACATTTTTCTAATGTATTTTCGTGTGTTCTGTTCAAATATGATCTTCATATCTTGCGTAAATGAACCGAAACAAGGTTATGAAACATTAAAGTTTTCCTATGTTTTGGTTCATTTTCGCTAGAAATGAAAGTCATATATGAACCAAACACACCAAAATACATTAGAAAAATGTAATTTGGATATTAACAAAAACCAAACGGGCTAGGAACATACACATTGAGGAATCGCGCGTCTTAAGGTACCTAAGCGCCAAAATTAAAATTCGTCAGAAATCGCCTCCAAAGTTCAGCAATATTCTGGCAATAGTACCTCTGCTATTAATTGAGCTAGAACGTTCATTTTTGGCTAAATTAGAGTTCTAAGTATGCTAATGAAGATATTGATGAGTAATTGGAATAGATTTTCATATTTTATATTTTATTTATATTTTTTTTATTTTTTGATTTTCTTATTATGCCGAACTTTGGTTGAACGTTTGGCAGGCGATAGAGATGAAAAACGTAGTTCGCTTCATAAGGTTTCAAACCATACTTCTAGTGTCGTAAGGTCATTATAACCCAAACCACGCGATGGAGGAAGGGTGAAAATAGTGATATCCGTCAAAAACACGTTTTCGCCTGTGGTAGCGCTTAGGTACCTTAAGACGCGCGACCCCTCATATATATATATATATATATATATATATATATATATATATATGTGTGTGTGTATATATATATATATAATATATGTATATATATATATTATATAATATATATATATGGGATGAATTTCACAATTAAACACGTGAAATGAATGAATGCTGCAAACCCACAAGGAAAAAGAAAAACTATTCCAAGGTCTTTCGTGTATTCAGAGCTACACCTCGTCAGGGAATGACGAGGTGTAGCTCTGAATACATGAAAGGCCTTGGAATCGTTTTTCTTTTTCCTTGTGGGTTTGTTATAATGTTATAGTGTTTCAGACCACGAAATACCCTAGGATCCACTCAAGGCTAGTCTACTTAACTGTGTTCGTAATTGTGTATTGTGCATGTCCTCCGTGGTGGCGGAGGAGACCTACAATTTTACGTGGGTTCCGAACCACAAAGAACATAAGAAATTTTTATAGGGGCACACTAGGGGCCACTTCGGCCCATCGAGGTGGCTCCACTATGTAAAACTGCCTATACATTGGTAACAACCAATTTTTACAAAACTAAATAGTTATCAATTTAAAACTAATTAATTATCAATTTAAAACTAATGATAGAATCTCTGGATCCAGAGGATCAAGTCATAATAGACTACTATCCATAAATATGTTACACTCTATATCTTTTTATAACCGACATGCAAATATATCAGATCCAAAGAATCCAGTCACTTTCATTATGGAATCTATCAATACCAGTACCTTGCCAACCAAAAAATAAGTCACGGTCCATATCAATTGCGGACCAAGTCACAATTTACAACCATATACATTAGAATATATATACTTAGGAGGAAAAGTGTAGGTGTGGCTGTAAAGACTGTACAGTAATGTAGAAATGTGTGTGCACCCATTTTGGGTCTCCCATTTAAAGGTGTTTGTGGGGCAAGTGAAGATCATGAGTTTTTCAATACCTCACAGTACTATGGGGGGCAACGCTCGGCAGAGGAATCTCTTTAAACAGGGTGTTTAAGGACAGAGAGTATCCCCTAATCCAAGATGCTGCCTCCCTATATCCCGCAACACTTCTAAAACTATATGATCTTTAATGAAAAGAGAATCAAAATCTATCTTATCCAACCCTTAATTTTACTACCTTAGACTATACCCAATCTATCAACATATGCGTCTAATCGATTTTTAAACATGTTTATAGACGTGCTACTAATTACTTCTACCGGCAAACTATTCCAGCTATTTACTATTCTATGCGTAAAAAAGTTATTGGCAACTGCTGTCTCGAACCTTCTACTTGTCAACTTACACCCGTTATTTGTAGTCCTATTATATTGAGATATTTCGAAAAAGCTATCTCTATCTACGTTATCGAACCCATTCATAATTTTGAAAACCTGGATTAGATCACCCCTTAGCCTCCTAGTCTCGAGTGTAGTCAATTTTAACTCTTTAAGCCTATCCTCGTACGACTTTGACCGAAGCGACGGAATCATCTTAGTTGCTCGTCTTTGAACTCTTTCGATTTTGTCTATATCTTTGCGCATATGCGGATTCCAAAATTGGATCGCGTACTTCAAATGGGGTCTAACTAATGATTTATAAAGAGGAACTATGATATCGCGCGATTTGATTTGTACTCAAAATTCCGAGCTAGAAAACCTAACACTTTTTTCGCCTTATTGACCTCTGCTGTACTTTGTTTCGGTACTTTTAAATCACCAGTGACTATAACTCCTAAATCTTTTTCCTGCTCTAAGCTTATCAACTCTTTCCCTGACATACTATACGCAAAATTACCGTTACGCGAACCAGGGCTGTGGAGCTGGCACCAAAATCTTAAGCTCCGGCTCCGGCTACAGCATTTTCAAATTTCTGGCTCCAACTCCGGCTCCGGCTCCAGCATTTTTTTATGCCCAGCTCCGGCTCCGGCTCCAGCTCCTCTCACCATATATTAATGATTGATAAATCTCTTGATATTGTACCTTGCTACTCATAGGCCATAGCAGGCAGCCACACAAAACATTTCATCACCATCACATGATTCATCAGGCTACTTTTTAAAATTTAGACCAAAGCCTGTTGCAGCTATTAATCTAAATTCTAATGACTATAGCTATGCCTTTGTGGCTTTTTTTTTATCATTTATTAATAATAATATTACCTACACCTTTCATGACAAAAAAAAATGTTTTACAAAAAGACAAAAAAAAACTTATTCGTTTGTATTATAGAATGTTTATTTGGAAAATGTAGCCTTTTAAAAAAATTAAAATAATTTTTATTACATTTTATACATCTTCATTACATGCCTGTCCTCAGAAATAAAATGGCTTCTGCTAAGTCATCCTTCATTGATGCTCTTAAATCAGATTTCACTATTCTCAGTGCTGAAAAGAGGCGTTCTACACTGACTTGTGTGGGTGGTAGAGCTGATACAATACTAGCTACATTCCTTATAATCTTTGGATATAAGGGTATGACATCGTCAACTGTCAGTTTAGAGGAGCGGTTGTATTTTTCTATTTCCTTTAATTCAGCATAGAATTCTTGCTTGAATTTGGTTATTTTCATCTGTGGAGGATTCTTTAATTCTACTTTGAGACGTTTTGCATTTGATCTATCTATTCTGTCCAAATATTTTGTGAAATCTTCCTCATCATTTGAAGAGGATGATTGGTTGGTAATGCTGCTATCTTCTTCATTCTGGGCGTCTGGTTTTTCAGATACCAGCTTTTCCATGCGCAATGCAATGTCATAGAGGGCCTCTTTTCCTTTAGCTTTTTGATCTTCATTTAATAGAACTCTGTTCATTGGGTCTATGTAAATAGCAGCTAATACAATTGCATTTTCTAATAGTAATACCTCTCTTCTCTTCATCGACGAAACAATTCCCTCAGCAAGTAGTCCTCCTGTTTGATTGAGACGAAATATTAATTCTTTCCATGCCAACAAGAATTCACCAGAAGTTAATTCTTCTGTTTGAAACTTTTTAGTGACAGCAAAAGGGTAACGAAGCAGAACTTCTAATTGGATCAATTGCATCCATTCATTTTCAGTTAATGAGACATTTTGATTTGCCAGGTCTTCAAGATGTGGTTTCAGATCACGCAAACGCTTAATCATCAAATAGGTGCTGCCCCACCGAGTATCTTGATCTAAAATAGCTCCCATACCTGAATGTTTCTTCACAATGGAGTCTATTTTTGGTGTTCTGGCTGCAGTGGCTACCTGTCTGAACTTGCTGATCATAGTTGCTACATGTCGTTCTTTTAATCCATCCCTTATCGCTAACTACAATGTATGCACAACACAGCGCATGTGTTGAATATGAGATAGCATAGTGGCTTCTTCAGCAATATCATCTAGAAGTTCATCATCTTGTTCTGTCACTATCATTTCATTTGCAGAATCAATTTCAGAAATGTCATCTTCATTTTCCATTATTTCCTTAGTAACTGTCCCTCTATTTAGTTTTTCAATAGTGCTTAGCATATTCGAAGCACTGTCAGTGACAATACATAGAACTTGTTCTTTTTTTATTTTAAAATCTTGTAAGACAGTTTCGACTAACTTAGAAAGATATTCACTGGTGTGATGTGCATGTGTATTCCTTACTGCCAGTGTCCGAGTCACCTTTTTATTGTTGTCATCTATATATCTCACATTAATGGCAAAATAATTAACTCTATGGCGAGTGCATCCATCCATTTTGAGGAACACAAAGCGCTCCTTAAGAGTTCTTTGAAGTTCCTCCTTTTTGTGTGTGGCATCTTCAATCACAATCTTTCTAATGCTATTTCTATCCAATGGAGTTTACTGGCCATTTCTCCATTAAGACCTAAAAATGCTGGTGTTGAGAAAAAAGATAAAGGTATACTATTTTTTACCACCTTTTCTATGATGTACTTCTTGAATTTATCTGAGGTCATATTTACAGTAACTTTATTACTAGGAAAGAAACTTGTTGATGGTGACATTTGCAATTGTCCCCCAGGACAAATTTTACTTTTAGTTGAGGTGGATGCTTGACTTGCTTCACTGTCTTTCTTATTAACAATTTCTAAAATTTTTGGATGAAATCGTTGTAGATGTCTTTTTAAATTTGATGTCTTGCCAGTCTGGGTTGGTACTTTTGTATCATAGCTTGTACAAGAACTAATTTTAGTTTCACATAATTGTTCATCATTATTTTCTTTCTTACAGTGACAAATGAAATATTTTCCATCTGTAGAAACTGTGAAGTATACAATAATGCGGACTTTGTTTGACTTTGAGATCTAGTTGTCATTATGAAAGGGCTCAAAAAAAAGATGAATGAAACTTAATATTTTCAATTTTTAAAAATTAAGCTTACTAGTTTAAGTTTCTAAAAATTAACACATTTCCTGAAAAAAATTAAGTCCAATTAGAAATCATTCAAAATAAAAAAAAAATAGCATAAAAAAATTTGTATCTAAATATGAACTCTTTGTATTGGGCTGGAGCCGGAGCTGACACATTTTTTATCAGCTTCAGCTCCAGCTCCAGCTTCCCAAAAATAACTGGCTCCAGCTCCAACTCCAGCTCCACTCACCAAAATTGCTTCAAGCTCCAGCTCCTGGCTCCGGCTCCAGCTCCAGCTCCACAGCCCTGACGCGAACCTATATGTAAAATTTTGCACTTATCGACGTTAAATCTCATTTGCCATGTGTCATCCGCAAACTTTGAAACTGTACTGACTAGGGCGACATCTAATTCGTTAATATATATAAGAAAAAGCAAGGGGCCCAATACAGAACCCTGAGGAACGCCACTCGCTACAGTAGCCCAAGACGACTCCGCTCATCAACGACCACCCTCTGTTTCCTACCTCGCAACCACTCTTCTATCCAATTTATTACTACACCCCTGATTCCATGAGCCTTAGTTTTCTAATGAGTCTTTTGTGCGGTACGGTGTCAAACGCTTTTTGAAAATTTAAATACACTACATCAACCGCCCGATGACTATCGTAAACATCAACCACGCTTTGAAAAAATTCTAAAAGATTAGTTAAGCAAGATTTGTTTCGCCTAAAACCGTGCTCCGTTTTCTAACTAAGTTATGCAATTGTAAGTGTTCGACTATACGATCCCTAATTATTGATTTCAGTAGCTTACCTACAACAGACGTTAAACTGATTGACCTATAATTTCCCGCCACACCTTTATCGCCTTTCTTAAAGATAGGTGTTACGTTTGCTAACTTGAAATTATCTGGTACGCACCCCTCAGAAATAGACGCATTAAAAATCTTTGTTAACGGCACAATCATGCTATCTTTTAATTCTTTTAGTTGTATGGGATGTATGGAATCCGGCCCCGGTGATTTACGCGTTTTCATTTTATCAATATAACGCATTACCTCCCCTTCACTAACCACAATATTATCCAAAATATTACCATTATCAAAAAGTATTATGTCTATGACCGTAGGGATATTCGTTACATCTTCTATAGTAAAAACTGACGTAAAGAACTTATATAGCAAGATAGCCATTTCCTTGTTTTCAGAAACTAGATCTACGTTAACATTTTCCAACGGCCCCAAGACACTTTTTACTGGATTTCTATTGTTGACGTATTGAAAGAATCGCTTGGGGTTTTCTTTACCGTCACGAGCTATGGAGATTTCAAATTCGTGCTTGGACTTTTTTATTACACTTTTCGCTTCACGCCTTAGAGATATGTAATTGTTTCATAACCACAAATTGTCTTTATCGCACTTATGTAGCCTATAAGCCCTATCTCTACTCTTTATAATGTCTCCTACTCTAGAAGTAAACCACAAGGGCTTGTTATTTTCTTTTTCGCACGCTTAATTTTGTACGGTACATATTCCTCATTTATAGTCCTAAATACTGTTTCAAACGATTTCCACACTAGTTTTACGTTGGAGTTCCCATTACGTTTTCCCAATTGACATGTGACAATTTATTTCGAAATTTACAAAAGTCTGCGTGCTGGAAGTTGGGAATTTTAGTCGAGTTAGCTGGTTTCGAGTGACTTACTGAGAGGACAAACTCTACCATATTGTGATCGCTATTGCTTCCCGGTTCTATTACTTGAAGATCAGTAATTAGCCTATCATCCGTAGTTATTACTAAATCTAAAATACTGTCCAACCTCGTAGGTTCCCCAACCTTTTGAATAAGAAAGCTATCCTCCAGAAAATTAACTAAACGATTACCTTCCGCGTCTCCCTGCATTGTATCGTAATTCACGTTGGCGCAATTAAAGTCACCTATAACTAAAGCCTGCTCACTACCGATTATTTTAATTATTCTCTTTAGTTCACGATATAACGCTTCGTCCGTATCAGCTGTTTGATTAGGGGGCCTATATATAACCGCAACAAGAAGTTTGAAATCGTTCAATTTACTTTCTGCTATAGTCGAATCTATCGGTTCTGGAATTGTGTGCTTTACTTCTATAACGTTCGCAATATTATCTTTGATATACAACATAACACCGCCTCCTCGCCTACCTATTCTGATTTTAACAAAAAGTCTATAACCTCTAATTTGATACTCCCCTACAAAGTCAAATGTTTCATTGCTAAGCCACGATTTTTTATCGCAATTAAATCATAGTCTTTACAAACAATTAAAGAAAAAATTCGTTTATTTTATTTCGTAGGCTACGAGCATTTAAGGATAGAACCTTCAAATTGTTTGTAATTGCGACACCTTCGCGAGCGCAGGGGAAATTTGTGGAATTTACGCTGGGACCGTTCGAGTTACGGCAGCCGGAAAAGAAGAGACAGTATTGTGAAATAGTCTTCCTAAACGTGCAGCTCCAACGCCATTAAGATGAAGTCCATCTTCGAGGAACAAGTCCCTCCTGCCGTAGAAACTCTTCCAAAAATTCGCAAAATGCACTCCTTCCTGTTGGCAAAGAGACTAGGTTATTGTTAATATAGGTCGCCTTGCTGTAGAAATCGCTACGTTGGATAATTCGAGGAAGTATACCTGTCAAAACAATCTTATTATTTTTTCCTTTAATCGCTCTAGTAAGTCCCTGTACCTAGCCAGCAGTTCTTCCGATCTAGAATTTAAAACGTTATTAGTACCGACATGAATAACATACGTTGTGTCCTCGGCGGTACCGTCTGTAAAATGGTCAACACTATTAGTTATATCCTCCACCCTTGCACCAGGGTAGCAATAACGGCGCCTACGACGAGGGTTTCTCCCACAGAATTCCTCGAGCTGCCCTCGAACAATGGAATCGCCAACGAGTCTTATTTCCGGTTCATCAGCATCTTCGAAATCTAAAACAGAAAACTTATTGTTTGTTACTACTGGTAGACAAGTGTTAGGTTTTCTCAATGGTGCTCCATTACGCACTCGAACGAAGGGTTGGGAACTAGGGGAAGAGAGAGGGCTATTAGTACTATTTATATTATTAGTAGAAACTGAGGCAGGAGGGGTCGTAATTGGAGTCTCATGGGATTCTAATTTTGCCGTCAGGAGCATCACGTTTTCTTCAAGCCTCACTCTGGCCTCCCTCTCACGTTCTAACTCGTTCCTCAGGACTTCCATGCTTGAGCACCACCTGCAAATTAACAGCTCATTATTATTAACCATTGTCAACGCGTAAGCGGCAAATTTCCCTTCACAGCGACTGCAAGTACTTGACGGGGGTGCCATGCTTTTAATTAGTTAAAAAACAAACCGAACAAAAAACAAAAATAAAACGAGCGTTTGGAAATTAATAAATTACAACGGAGGTCTACGGCGTGCTTATTGTGCCGTCACCTGCCCAAACCCGCAAAAATGTTCTTGAAACGCAGAAGTAGGTTCTTGTAACACAAATTCATACTAAATGAATATATAATTAAGCTACCGACGAAAGATCTGTAAAAGAAAGAGTATTATTAATACTTATCTGATGGCGATTCGACCGACTTTTTTCCTTTTTTCCCACGGTGTGTGACCACACTCTACCTGATCTCCCGAAGGAAGGGAAAATGAACCTTATGACTCCTATTTTTCTGATAGTTTTGAAAAACAAACAAGGCAAGCCACGTGCACTAGCCTTGGTTTTTAATCAAATAATATAGTACTGAATAAAGTCAATAAATGAAATATATTCGTTAATGAATGATTAGTAACACGAAGTAATTTAGTTAAGAATGCACCAAACACTATTTTTTTAAAGACACCTCAACGAAAACCACTTATTCAATTGATAACCCTGGACACTCGATAAAACACGTCTGTTCACAAGAAAAGACTGATCTGGACTAATCTAACCTAACCTAACCTTAACTCGTGTGTTCTCCGATTACGTGTGCTAACCGGGGAGGCTTCGACCCCCTATGATAATATATACGTACTAAACTTACGTTATTGCGGAGGTGGATATAGTTCCGCGATGGTTTTGAGGAATTAATGTAGGCGGTCAGTTCGTGAATGCTCATTTATGAAGAGGTAACGGGCGAAGTAATAGTTATAATGATAATTTTTGTTCCCCGCACGAAGCATCCAGCTCTTGACATCCTTCCAGAGCCTCTCTATATTTTGCGTGTAGGCCCCAGAGTCTAGATCAACAAAATGTTCAGAATGGTTCACTGTATAATGTTCGTACCCAAGTGTTGTTAGGCCATCATAGGCTGCCCACTTGTCACTATGAATCACAGACCCCGGCCTAATATATCGCTGTATCGCTGTATCAAAGGAACCAGTGTATGCGGGATCGGTCCTCTACGGGTATTAAAAATTTACGTTTTGAGACTCCCTATCCCACCAAACACCCACACTCCTTGCACTAGACGTCCGCGATTGTATTTAGTTTTGCCGAATTTGCTTTCGTCAATTTCAACAATAATTCCTGGCCCACCTATCGGTGATTGTTTTTCAAGCCAGGAATTAGCCACTTCACTACAAAACACTTTCCAATCGACCACTGTACGCGAGCTTAAACCTATTTCTTCATCGGCAAGTTGTTGCGAAAAGTATTTCGTTAAGTAGCACTGAATAAAAATTAAATTTTGCCAAGGCTGAATTTGTGCCTTGGAGAACCACGTGTTTTTGAAAACACTCGCGCTAAAGTCACAGCGCCTAACCCGCTTCCTTTTTTCTGTTTAATTCGTCGCGTAGAATAGAAAATGTTTTGATCCGCGCGAAAATAACAATCTAAGTTGCAATGCGGGCATTTTCTAGTTTTTGACAAAATTCCATGCTTTTGGAAAAAATCGATAGCCGCTTTATTATTATACACAAATTTTTTTATGCACTTAAAGAAAGTCAGACTGCACTTGTCACATCCGACATAACTATGAACTGTGGCTGAGAATGAGAATGACGTAGGCATGACATTTATGCTTGCCGTGCTCTGATTGGCCAATGTAGGTATATCGTCATACGGAACCTATAATTTTCTACTATTTATAACTTTCTTAATAAGAATTTGCGCAAGATACGGATTGCAGATTCGAACAAAACACAGTAAAATACCCTAAAAAATTATGGTTACGCCTTTAAGGTCCCTTTCGTTTTCGATAGAAAGAGTTAATTTTCTGCTGTTTTCACTTTTGATATGCGTTCAACGATCTTTCTACATTCTTGGAAAGTAATTTGTTTGGAGGAAATGACGAAAATAAAATTTGATGAAAAATTAAAAAAAAAGGTTAACATTCGGTAGAACACATCCACCAAACTCCATTATTCACTCATCAAACCATCTCGTCCCCTGTGTATGTAGTCATGTTATTATCATTAACCAATCAGCGGCTGCCCCATTGTTACGTGACACAGCTCGCATTTCGAGATTATTAAATTTTCGCGCCATTATTCACTAGTCAAACCATCTCGTCCAATGTGTACGTAGTCATGTTATCATTAGCCAATCAGCGGCCGCCCTTTGTCACGTGACACCTCCGCGCATGTCCGGCGCTGAAATTTGAATTCAACAGTTGCTTCAGAATGGCTGTGTGTAGTGCGTGCTCAAAGTTCGAGTGGGACTTTATTAAACAAGTTTTGATTTGAAGGACGATAGCGCTGCTTTCGCTATATTTTGAGCTCACAGCATGCTCAAGACCTGTCTTACGTGTCCTCAGTGTGGTAATGAACTTAATTACCATGAAGCCTCCCATAATTAATGTAAGTGCACTGATAATATTTCCAACTACTTACCTTTCCAGGTCCCGAATTCATTATGGGGTACCTATGCCCGGTTAGGTCAAGTGTTTGCCGGTTAGGTCAACTGTATGCTCTTGACAATTGGTTAGGTTAAGTTGTGTTATTTTCGTTAGTTTTAACTGTACACTCTTGACGATTGGTTAAGATAGGTTAGGTTGCCTTTGCCATGAATATTAGGTTAGGTTAGGTCCCCCTCCTTTCCACCCCCAAACCCCGATTCCCCACGGGTTCCCTTATGATTGTCGACACGAAAACATGTTTTCCTGGTGTACTTTTGTGTTTTCTTCAAATCTGACGTTCATTTTCCGGTAAAAATAGTCATTTTTGGAGGATATGTCAGATCGTCATTTCCTCAAAAATGGGGATTTTCCCGAGGAAATGAAGGTCAGATTTGAACAAAACACACCAAAATACACCAGAAAAATATGTTTTCGTGTCAAAATGAGGGGGCAGTTAAAACGAATCTTTACTGAGATTTGTGCTCAGGAAAATGTACCCTTTGTAAAGCTGTGGTCAGAATTTAGTGATCCTAGCCTTTTTATAAAAGATGGGGGTGCATTCCGATGAAATAGGGAATGCTAGGCTAGGTAGGTTAATCGATGAGAACGTTCGAAAACTGTATAGGTCGAAGCCCTCTTAAAACGTTGTGGGTCCGGGAAACGCCGGCGGACGTGAAAAATAGTTTAAAACGCTGATCAGTGGTAAAAGTAATTTAAATGTATTTTATTGTAACGCGGGTAGTATTAGAAACAAATTGAACGAATTTAAGGCGATAATTTATTGCGGGGACTACGATATAGTTGATATAACCGAAACGTGTTTAAATACCGTGATTCGGGACTTGTTGGGAGAACTTGAGGATCACCTGAAGATCAGGGCCCACAACCTTCTTTAGTTAGCTTTATAAGTCTAACTAACGAAAATATCACGACCTAACCTAATCAATCGTCAAGGGCGTACAGTAGACCTAACGATTGGTTAGGTTATGTTAGGTCGTGATATTTTCGTTAGTTAGCATTATAAAGCTTATAAGCCTTATAAGGCTAAATAAAGAAGGCTGTGGCACTGATCTTCAGGTGATCCGAACTGGATATAGCAGGTTTTAAACTTTTTACCAATGATAGGTTACATAGGATTGGTGGCGGCGTTTTGTTGTACATTCGTAATTCCCTTAGGGCCATCGAAGTTAAGATAGATTTTCCTGCAACAATTAATGCGATATGCGTTGAAGTTCGGGCGAGTAGTAATAGCTTTAATTTCGTTGTTGTTTATAAACCTCCCGTTCAAACCCCTCGATGCCGATACTAGATTTTACACACTTCTTGGTAACTTTATTAATAATCGGGATAGTGTAAGTGTTGGAGACTTTAACTGCCCTAACGTTAATTACGAGACTTTTACTGCTAATAATGAGGGTTTGAGACTGATTGAGTTCATGGAAGATAATTTTTTTACGACAGATGGTTACCGAACAAACGCGCGGTGACAATATTTTAGACGTAGTGATGACGAACGATAAAAATATAATCGAAGGATTGGAAGTAGGTGAGAGTTTGGGATGTAGTGATCACCAAATTATTAGATTTAAGCTATTGATAGAAAATAGTAACGTAATAGAAACGTAACCTAATAGAAATCCCTGATTTTCGTAGGACTAATTTTGATAGTTTTGCGGACAGGATGAGAGTAGTGGACTGGGCTAATTTATTTATGGGTAATGACGCAAATTTTCATTGGGAGGCGTACAGAGAAATTTTTTTGAGTATCGAAATGGAGTTTATTCCGCGTAGGCCCAAGCGCGCTAGAAATCATGGTAGGCCCAAGTGGTGGACTAGGGAAATAGGCGATTTCATAAAACAGCGGAACAGAGCGTACAGACATAATAAGCCCAAGGGCACGGTAGCTAACTCTAATAGATATATCGAGCTTAGACGTCAGGTTAAAAGAGCTGTTAGGAATGCTAAGCGTAATTTAGAGATACTTGTATCTGCGAATAGTAAACATAATCCAAAAAAGTTTTTTGACTACGTGAATAATCGTAAGCCGATAAAAGATAACATAGGTCCTCTAGTGGACGCTAACGACGCTTTGGCTTCCGACGATCGGGCGATGGCAGCTATTTTTAACAACTTTTTTGCCACAGTTTTTACCGTAGAAGACGTAAATAATGTCCCCGACGTGAACGACATCGTTCCATTTAATAGCGATACTATTTTGAATGAAATAACTGTTTACGAGGGTGAGATTGCGCATTATATCGATAAGCTAAAAGTTAGCAAGGCTCCAGGCCCTGACGCGCTTTATCCTAGACATTTGAAAGATTTGAAAGACGTTATCATAGGCCCATTAACAAAAATTTGTAATAATTCATTGGAAGCGGGGATTATTCCTGAAGACTTCAAATTAACTAACGTTACGCCTATTTTAAAAAGGCGACCGCACAGTAGCTAGCAATTATAGGCCTATTAGCTTAGCGCCAATTGTCAGCAAACTTTTGGAATCAGTAGTTAGGGATCGTATCGTCGATCACTTAAAAAGTCGCAATTTGATTAATAGTAGTCAGCATGGGTTTCGACGCCATAAATCTTGTCTAACTAATTTGTTAGTTTTATAACGAAATAGTGCGCGAGTACGATGGGTATAGAGCTGCTGACGTTATTTATTTAGACTTTAAAAAAGCGTTCGATACAGTTCCGCATAGAAGATTAATTGCGAAGGTTAAAGCGCATGGTGGACGCGGTCAGGTAGCTAACTGGTTCGAGAAATGGCTTCGTATTAATGGGAGGGAGTCGGGGTGGTTGGATGTTGGTAGCGGTGTCCCTCAGGGTTCAATGTTAGGCCCATTTCTATTCGTAATCTACATTAACGACATATATGTAGGCTTGACCAGTAACGTGTCAAAATTTGCGGACGATACTAAAATAGGCAGTAAAGTTCTTAACGTGGACGACAGAAATAGTCTCCAAGACGATGTAAATAGGATTATGGAGTGGACAGATAAGTAGCAGATGCAATTTAATGTAGACAAATGTAAAGTTTTACATATAGGTTCTCGTAACAATAACTACACGTACACGATGGACGATAGACAGTTAGCGAGCGTTGACGAGGAAGTAGATTTAGGCATACGCGCATCTAAGGATTTAAAAGTTAGGAACCAGTGCCTGGAGTCTTGCGCAAAAGCTAATAGGATGTTAGGCTTCATAGCGCGTAATTTCGAATTTAAATCGAAGAATATTATGTTGTCCCTTTACAAGTCCCTAGTCAGGCCTCACTTAGAATATGCAGTTCAGTTTTGGTGCCCGTATTTGTGTGAGGATATTGATAGGTTGGAAAGGGTTCAGCGACGCGTCACGAAACTAATTCCGTCACTACGCAACAAGTCTTCCGAAGATAGGATTAACGAGGTAGACTTGCATTCACTCGAAACTAGGAGATTAAGGGAGAGCTTAATGAATTTTTCAAAATCGTTACTAAAATCGATAACGTAAATTTTAACATTTTTTATTTTTTATAATAGCAATACTCGTAATAACGGATTCAAATTACGTGGTAGTCGTTTCATTACTGACGTCGCTAAAAACATTTTTACGTTTAAAGTAATTGATACATGGAATAATCTTCGCGCGTCCGTCGTGAACTCTACCAACGTTAATATGTTTAAGAACTGTTTAGATAGGCATTTTAAAAATATTAACGTCGTTTAAAATAATAAAACAATTTGCAACAGGAGCTCTGGGGGTGATATTCGAGATTTGTCTGTTGACGATTGCTGCCAGCTTGTGACATGCCAGTGTGTGATATGCCACCGTTAAATTTATATTATTAAAAAAAAAGACTAACTTCAACTTAGAGTACCTCGTAGTGTAAACTAACACACTTTTTGTTATACTCTTCAAACTTTATTTTTGGTTCTTTTCCCATCCTCTCTTTACTTGCATAACTGCAGTTTGCATGGTATGACAGTATGTCTTTGAGTTAAGACTGTTTGCATGATTTGTAAGCGTTCTTATTTTACTTCTTTTCATCTTTCACCATTCTATTCCCTTCGACTATTTTTCCGACTTCTCGGCAGTGGCCGGCGGATGATGATGGTGAATCTTTCTCTCTCTTTTTCTGAATGAATTTAACCTACGAATGATAGGTTTGGTACTTACTTAACCCCTTATTCTCTTCTTTTAACACCCTACTCTCTTCTTTCTCTCAGACTAACCTTAGAGTGGATCTTAGTCTTTTTAGCCTTAGTTTCTGTAGATCCTCCTTTCGGGATTTCGGTGACACTTTTGCTATTGCGCTTGGCGTATCAAAAGCTTTTGATAGAGTCTGGCACAAATCTTTTATTTCGAGACTGCCCTCCTTCAGTTTCTTTCCTTCTCTCTGTGTCTTCCTCTATAATTTTCTTTCAGCGGTTGGAGATAGCCATTGTTCTTCTCCTAAAGCTATTAACAGTAGTGTTCCTCGGGTTCTGTCCTGTCACCCACTCTTTTTTCCTCTTATTTATTAATGCTTTATTAAGTCCCATTTCCTGTCCTATCTACTCCTATATGTATGATCCACTCTTCACTTCTCCACCCGCTTCAAAAGCATCTCTCTCAACAGTCACTCGATGCTTCGCATAGGACGGCTATGGTACACCTGACCTCTGATCTTTGTGTCATCTCTGATTGGAGCAGAGAAAACCTTGTGGCTTTCAATGCCTCAGAAACTCATTTCCTCCATTTGTCTACTCTTCACAATCTTCCACACAACTATCCCCTTACCTTCAACAGTACACAACACAATCCTTCCTCTTCTCTTAACATTCTTGGCGTTTCCTTTTCTCTTGTCTTTCCTGGAAAGATCACATACACTCTCTTTCCAAAACAGCTTCTAAGAGGTTAGGTGTGCTGTACTGCCTCCACAGTTTCTTCACCTCGCTTTGTTGCTGTCTCCGTACAGGGGTCTTATCCGCTCCTATATGGAGTACGCTTCTTATGTGTGGAGAAGCTCAACTCACACAGCTGTACTTGACCAGGTGGAATCAGTATTTTTGTCTCATCAATTCCCCACCTCTTTCTGACTGTCTTCACTCCCTCTCTCTTCGTCGCAATGTTGCCTCACACTCTCTTTGTTATTGCTATTATAACGGACACTGCTCTTATGAACACTCTAACTGCATGCCTCCTCCATGAAGGAGAGGCTGCAGTACCAGACTTCCTGCACAATCTCATTCCTTTTCTGTCCAATTCTGATGCAAGGGTTAATCGGTTTTTTCAATTTTTTATCTTCTCAACCGATGAACTCTGGATCATTCTTCCTCACTGCACCTTTTCCCCTATCTATGACCTCAAACGCAGTGTTCAGGCACCTCCAAAATCCTTGACCTTCATTTTGGCTCTCTTCTTCTCCTGTGGGGAAGTGAGCATTTTTGCGGACATTCGCCCTTGACCCCTTTTTTCTGCATAAAAAAATACAAACTTATCCCAAACCTAAGAAGATTGGATTACAGGGAAAGATTAAGGAATTTGGTGTGTTTAGTTTTGAGAGATGTTGTTTGAGAGCGGGTATGATACAGATGTTCTAAATATTTTCAGGTTTGAACAATTTGGATGTAACTTTTTCTCATTAGAGGCTGATAGAATAACTCGAGGGCATAATAAGAAAATTTAAAGCAAACTTGTAGACTTGATCTACGAAAATACTTCTTTAGTCATATAGTAGTAGATTTTTGGAATGATTTGCCATATGATGTGGTAAATAGTAGCTCGGTAGTTACAGTAGTTTTAAGAAGAATTTAGATGCTTTCATGACTGAAAGCAATAGTTTGTAGATTGTAAATAGTGTATATTCTTGGATTAAGTTAATTAGGCTTCTTTGGTAACTCTGTAAATAGTCATATATTAATAGTTGACTTGAGTTTACAAATTTATTATAAAATATTGCTCATGACTGTAACTTCGATAAACCCCATTGCTTCAATGTTTTCCAAATGAAATGTAATGCAATGATCAAAAAGCCTTGGATTTCTCTTCTAATCAAGGTGTTATTCTTCCATCACATAAATGCTCGAAGTGTTAGGTCTTGTTAGGTTAGGTTTACTACCATTTCCTTGTGAAAATGAGTGGTTTTCGAGATATTTTCATCACCAAATATAAAGATATCTCAAAAATTACTAATTTGCACAAGAAACGGATCTCGGATTCTTTCAAAACATCGAAATTAACCAGAAAAATACTTTGTGGAAAAACATGCTGCTTATGTGTTTAAATGAACATTTACCTAGGGTTTGAACGCAATGGGACATTGTTGTAATTTTTTGTGTATGATGTAAAGTTAAGGTACGAAGCAGACTAATAACACTGGTCAACAACAATTTTGTCACAAGGGTTTTGATGGGTGTTCTAAGTGTACTTTTTCATGCTGAATCTAAATATGAAATCAGATTTTTTCTATCAGGCTTAGTTTACTTGTGACGCTATGTTCATTTTTTCCTCATTTAGCATGATCACCGGATAAAAAAATAATAACATATTATATATAATTAAGTATATAACAATATTATAATATAAAACATTATAAAAATAATAAATATAATAATATATTATATTAATTAATATAACTATAATAAAATATATTAATATTAATATATATGTTGTATTAATTTTTCTGTAAAATTAGTACAATTTATTCCTTTTGGGAGAAAGTTCTGATAATTAATGCTGGCAGGATAAATTTGGTCGGAGCAGCAGACTGTGCAGGTTGAAACATGTTTGTACCTGTTCAGACATGAGCCTAGTTTCTGTGTGTAGAGCAGCTCCAAGTCAGTCTGCTTGTAAATGTCACAGTGTTAACAGCTAGTGTCTGTTGCTTCTTGTTAATTTTACACTAGTGTTGTATTCATATACATGTTTTGTAATGCCGCGGAACTGTCTGAATCATCCTAATTCCTTTTGTTATGTATGTGGTGATCTAACTTTAAAATCCCAGAAACGTAACTTTACACCATTAGTAAAAAAATGCTATGAACTTTATTTCGGATGTAAAGTAGGTGATCAGGACAAGAGTTGAGCCCCTCACATTTGTTGTGTGACATGTGTAATACTACTTACAGGATGGCTAAACGGTTCACGTCACATGCCATTTGTTATTTCAATGATTTGGAGGGAACCCAAAGATCACACAACAGACTGCTATTTCTGCCTGGTAAATACAAAGGGGATCACTTCAAAAACAAAGAGCCTTATGAAATACCCTAATCTACCATCTGCAATGAGACCAGTTCCCCACAGTGCTCAACTTCCAGTACCAAATCCTCCTGAACATGTAAGTTTAAGTGATGAGGAATCAAACGTAGCTGTAGCATATCACGAGGAAAAAGATGAAGACATTTCTGATCCAACATTCCAGGCTACCTGTTCCTCAATGAACCACATTTACTGTCACAAGGAGATCTAAATGACCTAGTTCGTGATTTGAAATTATCTAAGAAGCAGGCTGAACTTTTAGGTTCAAGATTAAAGTGTTGGAATCTACTGCAACGTGACACTAAAGTTTGTTTTTCCGCAGCCGCCATGATGAATTCAAAGAATGGTTCTCCCATGAAGATGGACTTGTGTTTTGTAAAGATGTTAATTCAGTCATGGGGGCTCTTGGTCATGAACATAACGTGGATGAGTGGCGATTGTTCATTGACTCCTCAAAAGTCAGCTTGAAAGCAGTCCTTCTTCACAACGGAAATAAATTTCCTTCTGTACCTATTGCACATGCTGCAAACATGAAAGAGTCATACGACAACATGAAGTTGCTTTTAGAAAAGTTTCAGTATCAGAAATATAAGTGGAATATCTGTGGAGATCTGAAGGTCATTGCACTTTTGCTAGGGTTGCAGCTAGGTTACACCAAGTACTGTTGTTTTTTATGTGAGTGGGACAGTAGGGACAAGCAAAACCACTACATTAAGAAGGATTGGCCAAAACGCACCTCACTTGTTCCAGGCAAGAAAAATGTTGTGTATAGTTCACTTGTTGACCCTGAGAAAGTGTACCTTCCTCCTTTGCATATCAAGCTTGGACTTATGAAAAACTTTGTTAAAGCGATGGATAAAGCGCAAACAGGATTCACATACTTGAGAAATAAGTTTCCCCGGATCAGTGATGCCAAGATTAAAGAAGGCATTTTTGTAGGCCCTCAGATCAGAGAATTGTTAAGAGATGAGAGATTTGAAGAAGAGTTGAATGAAGTTGAGAAAGCTGCGTGGCAGAGTTTCAAAAGTGTCTGCACAAATTTTTTGGGAAATCACAAGGCCGAAAACTATCCTGAAATAGTAGAGATCTTCTTAAGTCTTACCAAGCAATGGGGTGCAATATGTCATTAAAGGTTCATTTCTTGGACTCTCACTTGGACTTTTTTCCGGAAAACCTGGGTGCGGTAAGCGACGAACATGGTGAGCGTTTTCATCAGGATATTTCTGCCATGGAAAACCGTTACCAAGGCAAATGGAGCCCCAGTATGCTGGCTGACTATTGCTGGACTCTTAAGAGAGACATGCCTGAGGCAAAGCACAGCAGAAAATCAAAACAAGCTACTTTTTAAACTACAGGTGTCTTTTCGATCATATTTTAATAAATATGTAACTATATGGGTTTTTAAAAATTAAATTGCATGTCACACAAAAACCAGACCTGATAGAGAAATTTTACAAACTTATTTGGATTCAGCACAGAAAATACTATAAGAATAAGGTATTTTCATTCTTGGGACACGAAAAAAAAATTTTTTGTTGCCCAGTGTAATCGTGCTTGCTGTTAATTTGTAAGGAATTTACAGTGAATATTACTGTATTTTTATTTCCAGTGCGAGAGATTGAGATATTATAAGTTAATTTTAAATTCAATTCCACTGCGAGTGATCGCGATATTAAATTTCATTTTAAATTATCACTGGTCTACAAATTTTGAAAAAGTTTGTGCTTCGGAGATAAAATGTGTTTCCTATTATGGATTTTGGGGTGCTGAAAACGAATATGACCATAAAAACAGTCGATTGGCTACAGTTTCCAAGAAAATTTAAGTTACACATTTTGCATATATGTATACCATATATTAGTAACATACCTGTATAATGCAGTCACTTATATTGATTCAACCCGTCGCTTCTTTGCTTGTCTCTTGTATTCAACTTCTGGAGCATCTTTTGTTATTGTCCAGCAGTAGTCTGCTAACAATGATGGACTCCATTTCCCTTGGTAGTGTTTCTCCATCGCTGAGATATCCTGGTGGAAACGTTCACCATGTTCATCGCTGAGTGCTCCGCAGTTGGCCGGAAAAAATTCCAGGTGCGAATGGAGGAAATGTATCTTTAAAGACATATTGCAGCCCATTTTTTGATAGGACAACAACAGGTTTTCCACCAGCTCCCTGTAATTGTCAGCTTTGGTATTTCCGAGAAAATTGGTTGCTACTAACCGGAAAGCATTCCACGCTGTCTTCTCACCACCTAGGATACGGTCGAACTCCTCATCTCTAAGAAGCTCGCGGATCTGTGGACCAACAAATACCCCTCCTTGATTTTTGCTTCACTGAGCTTTGGGAATTTACCACCGAGGTACTTAAAAGCTGCCCCCGTTTTATCCATACCCTTAACAAAATTTTTCATGACGCCCAGTTTGATGTGTAAGGGTGGTAACAAAATCTTGCTCGATTCTACAAGTGGAGGATACTGAACCTTTTTTATTCCAGGTTCCAATGAGTGTCGGAGTGGCCAATCCTTCTTGATGTAATGAGAAGTCCTAGCCCGACTATCCCATTCACACAGAAAACAGCAATACTTAGTGTAGCCCGGCTGCAGTTCAAGCACGATAGCAACAACTTTCAAGTCACCACAAACCTGCCACTGATGTTTGTCATAGTTTATGCAGTTCAAAATGTTAGTCTCATGTCATATGTTTCTTTCATGTGGACTGCATGACCAACTGGAATTGATGGCAATACTTTGCCAACATGCAACAAAACAGCTTTTAGACTCAACTTCGATGAATCAATGAACAGCTAAGCGGAATCAGGATTCTATACATAACATTACGTAATCAGTATTCTGTAAATAGACCTTCAATTTGGTTTGACGTGTATTATCTGCTGTTCATCAGGTATCGTGCTCGTCGTTTACGTCATCATATTCGTCGAAGGATATATGATCGTCATCTTCGTCGTAGGAATGTCAGAAGGCGTACTAAGAGGAATATGTTTACAGCTTTAATGAAATTTGTTTATTTAGATAAAAATACTTTGGGTGTAAATACAGATGGAATTTATACTTTGTCTTTGGATCTCTTAAGTACTGAAGCTAAAACTACTATTTTAAACTTTAATTATTATCAGGTTACAGGTGTATCTTTTCAATGTATACCATAAATGAATATGTCTGGTTATGTTATTAATTTTGAAGATTCACTAGGTCGTAGGAAAGATGTTAGAGAGGTTGTAGAAAGAGATCCTAATGTAGGAATATCACCTGTTCCTTATTTAATTGTTCCTCATGCTGTTTTGTTTGAACCTAATCTTGACACGTCACATAGTGCAGAGCAGGTAATGATGCATCCAAGAACTAGGTGGTTCTCCCCTTTTAAAGGGTTTAGAATGTATCGTAGACTTAACCAAGTGTGTCAATTAGTCAACAAGTTACTGCTCAATTCCCACAAAGTTTGATTAAGATATCAACCAATGATTTAACTAGGCCATTAGGTAGAATATATGTTGGTAAATATACCCCTGAAGGGTCTCAACAAAATGAATATGCTTTTAATTATGTAAATAGAATTGTATTTTATGTTAAGTTGTATGGTATAAAACAATAAAGAATATTTAAAAATCAAACAATATTTCTTATCATTTTTGCTACGGAACTCAAGTCAGTATTACCTTGAGTTCCGTGTGACACAACACAAAGGTTTATAAAGGCGATTATTCTATACATTTACATTGTATTTTAGTTATTCGGTTTCTCACATTGCTGATATTTTGTACCATACATGACCATATAAGGGCATAGCATCACTCTAAGCGTTGCTAATAATAATAATAGAACTAACTGGATGAGTCATTCAGAGAATCCTTAAGCCTAGATAGCCTTACTACTTATCTAAAGATAGTTCTGACGTCATCGAGTTTAAGATTACACTTCTTACGTCATCAGTAGTATAACCGAGTAACGTACGTCAGTCCAGTCTAATCAAACTTATAATGACACAATATTTATTATGCCGGGCTTATCATGGTAGCCTCGCAGAGTTAGAGCCTCGCCAGAGTTAGAGTAAATGTCGGCAAAACAGTATCAAGTTAAATGTCTTTCACGTCTTAGCCCGACTATCCCATTCACACAGAAAACAGCAATACTTAGTGTAGCCCGGCTGCAGTCCAAGCACGATAGCAACAACTTCCATGTCACCACAAACCTGCCACTGATGTTTGTCATAATTTATGCAGTTCAAAAAGTTGCAGTCTCATGTTGTCATATGTTTGCTTCATGTGGACTGCATGACCAACTGGAATTGATGGCAATACGTTGCCAACATGCAACAAAACAGCTTTTAGACTCAACTTCGATGAATCAATGAACAGTTTCCACTCATCAGGATTGTGAATAATGTTGAGAGCTGCCATCAGACCATCGATGTCGTTGCAAGTTACAAGGTCACCTTCCATGATGAAGAATGGGACAAAATCTTTTTGACGGTCACGAAACTTACACACACTAACATTTTCAGCGAGGAGATTCCACTGCTGCAATCTGGAGCCCAACAGTTCTGCCTTACTCTTTGGCAGTTCTAAATCTCTGATAAGGTCGTTTAATTCATTTTGAGTTATCATGTGCGGTTTAGAAGATGTCAAGTTATAAACAAATTCAGGGTCTTGTGAAGTTGAAGGCTCACAAGTTTCGCAGGTTCCTTCATTCTCCTCGTCCTCTGACTCCAGGGAGAATGAGTGTGGGGGCTCAGGAACGGGTAGTCCTTCGCCGTGAGGTACCGGGCGTATAGCAGAGGGTATATTCGGATATTGTAAAATCCACTTTTTCTTGCAAATACCTTTCTTGACTGGAGGCACCATGCAGAAGTAACAATTGCTGACATGACCTGTTGGTTCCCTCCACACCATTGGCACTGCAAAAGGCATAGATTTCCTTTTCCGATTCAACCACTGGCGAAGGTTTGTTGCACAAGTATTGCAGCATATGTGTGGGACCCAGCTCTTGTCCTGATCTCCAATCTTACAGCCAAAATAAAGGTGGTAGGCTTTCCTAATCACGGCGGTTATAGCAGTTTTGTGATGCAAAAGTCAATTCTCCACAAACATAACAGAAGTTATCTACACTGTTCACGCAATTACGAGGCATCTTTGTTCAAATTAGGCTGAAAAAATTCAGTTTCAAAAGCAAACACTAAAAAGAGTTTGACAAGGGTGCACTGTATGACTTCCGCGAATGAACTGATGCTGTGGCGTAATATATAGACGCCTGTGACACATCGACGCCTTGACTCTACTGCGCATGCGCGTAGTTATATTTTTTTATTTTAATAAATTAATGTAATTACATTGCATTTTAATAATTTTAAATTAGGTATGGTTAAGTTAGGTTAGTATTCCATTTATATTAATATCAAAAACATTATGGGAAGCAATATGTTAAAATGATCCAATCTATGTTTTAATAAATAATTTACAAATACATAATGTAATAGATAAATTTAAAATTACATTTTATAGTATATATAATGTATGTATATATTTACATAATTTATTAAAATAAAAAAATATAACTACGCGCATGCGCAGTAGAGTCAATGCGTCGATGTGTCACAGGCGTCTACATATTACGCGACAGATGCAGTCCAGTTAGTAGGGTGCAGGGTTGCCTGATATCTTTATAAATAGAGCCAATTGACAATTTTAGGCATCATTTTCGTGTTCAGTGACCCAAAATTAGTAAAGATTGACTACTTTTATTTTCCGAAGCATTTTGGCTGTAGACCAGTGAATTATTCAGCCGGCAACGTAATGGTCTTTGGCGTTCGACGAAGAAATAAGGCGGTGATGAAATAATGACTTGTGCTATTTAATAAATAAATAAATAACATCCTTTAACATATGCGTACTTTAGATTAGATTAAATATTGTAATATTTCGTGGTCCTTTATTTTTCATCGTCTTCTAATGCATAGTTGGGTACACGATAGCTTCTTACACCCCTATTTTCTGTCAGTAGTGGATAGCGGAGGAAGAGCGTTGTCTATTCTTCGCTTTACTACTAGTTATTTTTGTGCTAAAGCTTAACACTTCTATGAGTTTAAACATGGTGTGAGTGTTTATAGTTCCACTTATTTTAATTTATTGTCTCTTTCCTGTAGCTTTTCTTTCTTTCTTTCTTGGGCTAACCTAAAGTAGATGTTCAGTCTTTGCTAGCCTAACTTCAATAACTATTACTGTAAATTATCTAAGGTTGCACTGAGAGGATTATAGAGTTGTATAATTATAAGGGAATATACCGTTTCCGGAGCAAGTGCAGTTTACGTTCCTCTACATTATCGTAGTGTAGTTTGCGTTCCCCAACTTTGTCCGCGTATACCTAATCAAATAAAACGTTAAAATTAACGAAAATATTACGACTTAACCTAACCAATCGTGTATATATATATTGGTGAAGGCCGCTTCTGGCAAGCTTCAATTTCAATTTAAGCAGAAAGCCACAGACAAGGAAAGAAACATCCATCATGTTGGAAAGGGACTATATTTTGTACATTGCAACATTTCAAGCACAAACTATGCTCATCTTCAGGCAAAAATTCCAAACAGTTAAAAACAGAATATTAAAAACCATAATGACAAACAAAATAAAGTAGGGAAAAAATTCACAAACTTTAAAAACAAAAAGTCACACTAAAAATTCTAAAAAGTTAAAACAATTAAAAACCATAATGACAATTATAAAACAATAAAGAAAAATTCACAAGCTTTAAAACAATGAAAGTGACACTAAAAAAGAACAATGAATAACAGTTATAAAATACAAAATGTAAAACCCAAAAAACTAAAAATTCACAAGCTTTTTAAAACACTAAAAAATGAAAAACCCACACTAAGAGGAAAACACACCTTAAGTCTAAGCAGCACAGATTCGGAGGCAAAACTAATAAAAACAGAAGCATCTAAAAACAAGTAAAGGTTGGTTGTTAAAGATGTTCAGTTTAGACGGAGGGGAACGGATGAAATATCAGAATTAAGCGAAGGGGAGAGAGTTTTAATATACAGGGATTCTAAAAGTCTTAAAGTTTGCTCACACGGAGTGGAATCTAAAATGTTAAAATTAGCTAAAGTTATATCCACTTTGCATAGAATAACATGGCTGCGTATAGCTGAAGCTTCTTTAGTTCTCAATGGTTTGTCAGTTCTATGGCTTATGCCCATATGGGCACAGAAACGCGACTCGAGACTCCGCACAGTGCTACCAATATAGCTCCGATCACATCGGGGACACTTAAATTCATAAACAACAGCACTGCGCAGAGCATCCGATACACGGTCTTTAACATAAAAATATGAGCCAATAGAACGACGGTTAACAAATACTAGTTTAAAATCTATTTGACAATAAAATTTACTAAGAAGTGGCACAAGGTTATTACGGCAATAGGAATTCAGATATCCTATTTCTGGGAGCACAAGATAATATACATCTTTTGGAACGTTAAAATTAGACATTTTTGGTTTATAAATGTTAGCTAAAAATCTATTGATAGCGTTTTCTACAATCTGCAAAGGATAACCATTATTCCCAAAATATTTTCTTAAAAAAACAAATTCATTATGCAGAGACTGATAGTTAGAACATAAATTATACGCTCGGTTAAGTAGGGTGTTAACAGATGCCAGTTTGTATTTAAAATCACAATAACTTAAAAAATTGAGTCCAAGACCGGTGAACGTCTTCTTACGAAAAACTGAAGTAATAATAGAGTCACTCTTTGCTAATCAGTAAATCCAAGAAAGGCAACTTGGAATCTGATTCTTCCTCCAGAGTAAACTTTATGTTTGGATGTAAGTTATTTAAAAACGTAAAAAATTGATGAGCACTTTTAGCATCAGTAAAAACTGCAAAAATATCATCAACATATCGTCTATAAAAAATAGGACTTATAGGGGTAGGAGGCTGGGTAAACATTTTGGTTTCTAAAAAAGTCATGAAAAAATCTGCAGCCAATGGGCCGATCGGAGATCCCATGCCCACGCCATCAGTCTGCTGGTATATATCTCCATTAAATATAAAAGTACTACCTTTAAGAGTTAGCTCTAACATAGAATTAAGGTCAATTTTATCAAATGAGTATAGTATTTCTGATTCCGCGTCTTTCCAAAGGAACTCCTTGATAAGAAATTTAACTCAAACCATTACTTGGTAAGTTTTCACGTTAGTTCCCTGTTTACCAATATCCCAGTGGACGAAACTCGTAAAATTATCCTTGACAAGGTTTTTAGTAATTCCCCCAAATTTCAAAGTTTTGATAAAACTGACCTTAATTCTATGTTAGAGCTAACTCTTAAAGGTAGTACTTTTATATTTAATGGAGATATATACCAGCAGACTGATGGCGTGGGCATGGGATCTCCGATCGGCCCATTGGCTGCAGATTTTTTCATGACTTTTTTAGAAACCAAAATGTTTACCCAGCCTCCTACCCCTATAAGTCCTATTTTTTATAGACGATATGTTGATGATATTTTTGCAGTTTTTACTGATGCTAAAAGTGCTCATCAATTTTTTACGTTTTTAAATAACTTACATCCAAACATAAAGTTTACTCTGGAGGAAGAATCAGATTCCAAGCTGCCTTTCTTGGATTTACTGATTAGCAAAGAGTGACTCTATTATTACTTCAGTTTTTCGTAAGAAGACGTTCACCGGTCTTGGACTCAATTTTTTAAGTTATTGTGATTTTAAATACAAACTGGCATCTGTTAACACCTACTTAACCGAGCGTATAATTTATGTTCTAACTATCAGTCTCTGCATAATGAATTTGTTTTTTTAAGAAAATATTTTGGGAATAATGGTTATCCTTTGCAGATTGTAGAAAACGCTATCAATAGATTTTTAGCTAACATTTACAAACCAAAAATGTCTAATTTTAACGTTCCCAAAGATGTATATTATCTTGTGCTCCCAGAAATGGGATATCTGAATTCCTATTGCCGTAATAACCTTGTGCCACTTCTCAGTAAATTTTATTGTCAAATAGATTTTAAACTAGTATTTGTTAACCTTCGTTCTATTGGCTCATATTTTAATGTTAAAGACCGTGTATCGGATGCTCTGCGCAGTGCTGTTGTTTATGAATTTAAGTGTCCCCGATGTGATCGGAGGTATATTGGTAGCACTGTGCGGAGCCTCGAGTCGCGTTTCTGTGCCCATATGGGCATAAGCCATAGAACTGACAAACCATTGAGAACTAAAGAAGCTTCAGCTATACGCAGCCATGTTATTCTATGCAAAGTGGATATAACTTTAGCTAATTTTAACATTTTAGATTCCGCTCCGTGCGAGCAAACTTTAAGACTTTCAGAATCCCTGTATATTAAAACTCTCCCCTTCTCTTAATTCTGATATTTCATCCGTTCCCCTCCGTCTAAACTGAACATCTTTAACAACCAACCTTTACTTGTTTTTAGATGCTTCTGTTTTTATTAGTTTTGCCTCGTAATCTGTGCTGCTTAGACTTAAGGTGTGTTTTCCTTTTACTGTGGGGTTTTCATTTTTTAGTGTTTTAAAAAGCTTGTGAATTTTTAATTTTTTGGGTTTTACATTTTGTATTTTATAACTGTTATTCATTGTTCTTTTTTAGTGTCACTTTCATTGTTTTAAAGCTTGTGAATTTTTCCTTATTGTTTTATAATTGTCATTATGGTTTTTAATTGTTTTAACTTTTTTGAATTTTTAGTGACTTTTTGTTTTTAAAGCTCGTGAATTTTTTCCCTACTTTATTTTGTTTGTCATTATGGTTTTTAATATTCTGTTTTTAACTGTTTAGAATTTTTGCCTGAAGATGAGCATAGTTTGTGCTTGAAACGTTGCAATGTACAAAATATAGTCCCTTTCCAACATGATGGATGTTTCTTTCCTTCTTGTCTGTGGCTTTCTGCTTATATATATATTTATATATACAGGGTGTTTATAAAGTCCCTATTTCAGTGAAAACATAGCAAAAAAGGTAAAATTGAATAACAATATAATAGAAGGCATACATTTAATGAATACATAAGCGTATGATTCTACATGAGCACCATCAGTATCTCTACAGAGTTCGAATCTGTCAGCAGCATTGCGGAACACATTTTGGAGCATGACAGGGGTTATTTTTGTAACTGCTGTTACGATACGAGCACGTAAATGTCCCAGCTTCATTCAGATGGCATTTTAAACACCGTCGTTTCTCAACAAGATGGGGCACCTTGTCATTAAGCAAACATTGTTCGGGAGTACCTAAATGAACGATTTCCAAATCGGTGGATCGGATGTGGAGGCAACAGGCCCTGGGCGGCTCGATCTCCTGACCTAACGCCCTTGGATTTCTTTGCATGGGGCTTTATCAAATCAAACGTCTATCAAACGAGGGTTACAGATCTGCAAGATTTACGTGCTCGTATCGTAACAGCAGTTACAAAAATAACCCCTGTATGCTTAAGTATTCATTAAATGTATGCCTTCTATTATATTGATATTGAATTTTGCCCTTTTTGCTACTGTTTTCACTGAAATAGATAGGGACTTTATAAACACCCTGTATATTAGGGTGGTCCACAGAAGGGGGTGAAATTTTTTCTCCGAAATTTTTGAGCTCATAGCCCAAACGTACCCACTAGATGAGAAACTAGCGAACGTGAATTTTTTTTAAATTAATGAATAATTAGGGTATGCACACGGCTGCCATTTTTAATGCCCGGTAATGCTCGTCTCTGACGTGGCCTATATAGCAGGCATAACTCGGAACGTAAAAAAAAATTGCGCAATTCGCCCAGTTTCTAATTCCAAATTACGAATTAACTAATTAATTACGTTTACAGTTGGCAACTCTTATTTTTGAACATACAACGATTTGGCATCGTATTTCAAATACTAACGGTTTCCCTCAGTTACTCTCCCGGCAAGAATCGGATAGGATGTATTAAGTGTTCACGCATCACTGGGAATCATTTATCTTAGCTTGCTTTTTAATGGCTCTGGCGAATATTTAATTAATTAATATTTGATTAATAATTAATTAATAATTAATTAATATTAATATTTAATTAAGGTGAATATATATTCTATAGCATTATAAATTGCTATGACGCTTAAAGTTGCTATATTACTATTGCGTTATTATTTTTGGTTTATGATGAATAATATTTTTTTTTCTATAAAGAGATGTACATTAGAGCAAGTTTAGTCCTAAACTGTGTATACTTAAAATTGCTATATTTTCTATTGCGTTGTAAATTGCTATGACGCTTAAAGTTGCTATATTGCTGTTTCGTTATTGTTTTTGGTTTATACGGAGTAATAATTTTTGCTGAAAATTCATGTGCATGTTTAATGTTAAAGTGTGACTTTAAAAGTTTACATGTTTGAAGTTGCTGTATTTCTACATTATTTCCATAGTAATAAAAAAATGTAAATTTTTGGTTTCTCTTTCTAGGTTGTGATGATGGCAACGGCATTGCATAAGAAAACAATTATCTACTTGGTTGGCGGCACCATCGAAGCGATTCCTAAGTCCTGTCTGTCTACTCTCAGGCAAGTTCTCCAACGTTATTTTCATCTCCTGAAAATGAGTGAGCCAACTCCTACGAAAAACGAGTGCATCAACATGGTGGTGAAGGAAACCATGGATATCTGGGGGAATGACCCGCATCCCTACGCAAGAGGAGCGGAATATCAAACGAACCCTGAATGGAATTCTATCCACTTGGGAGAAGTTGAAAAAGGGTTCCAACAGGAGAAGTAAGCCACAAATACAGAAGGAACAAGAGTTCTCAAACAATCTTGAAAAGCTCTTCAACATTAAGCATCATGATGTGGAAAGACTGATCCGGATAGAGGAAGACCGCGTCTTCTTGAAAGACGAAGAGAGGGAACGCAAGTTTCACATGGGACGAGTCGACGAAGCCCTGGCTAAAGAAGAAACGAAACAGAAGTATCTTAAGAAGAAGATCAGAGAGCAAAAGGAAGTAGCAGAGAAGCAGATGCGTGAAGAGCAAGAGACCATTCAGCTGGAGTCAACCAGCACCTTCCGAAGATGCCTCGAGTTGGAATGGATCCAGATTTTCAGGTCCCTGGTCCGTCAAATGCAGCTCCTCGTCCTGCACCTCAAACGAGGCATAAGAACTTCATGTCCCTTGATCTCGCTGCCGCCCTGGATAGAACCAACACCAGCGATCGTGAGGCAGTTCACATCGTGGAAGCTACTGTGAAAAGCCTTGGAGGGAACATTGATGAACTGGTCATCAATCGCTCTACATTCAGGAGAACCCGTATGCGACATCGCAGTGACCACATCACTTCTGTGAAATAAGCTGTCTCATCTTCTGGAGCCAATACTGGAATTGTCGTTCATTGGGACGAGAAACTCCTTCCATTCCTCACAGAAAGTGACTACGTCGATCATCTCCCGGTACTGATCTCTGGGAAGGATGTTTCGTCATCGTCAGAGGAGAACATCCAACTCCTGGGTGTTCCGAAGCTCGCATGTGGAATAGGAATGGCGCAAGCAGACGCCGTGGTTGAGGCCTTGAAGGATTGGAAGGTCGAAGACCGAGTCGTCGCCATGAGCTTTCATACGACTCCAAGCAATACGGGTCATATTGGTGGAGCTTGCACTCTGATTGAACAGCGACTGGGAAGAAATTTACTCCACCTTGCTTGCAGACACCATATCTTGGAGGTAATTCTCAGAGACGTCTTCAAGACAGTCCATGGATCGTCCAGCGGTCCGGAGGTTCTCCTGTTTCAACGGTTCCAAAAGAATTGGCAGCGGGTCAAGCAAGCAAACTTGAAGACTGGAATGATGGACGACCACGTCAGTGCAGTTTTCAAAGAGAACCCTGAATGGGTACAAGAAGCTCTCGACTACTATATAAAAGCTCTTGAGTGTACGCAACCCCGCGACGACTACCACCGACTCCTGGAGCTTAGCGTAGTCTTCCTAGGTGGGATACCTCCCCGAAGGATTCGATTTGGACAGCCTGACCCCATACACCATGCTCTCTGGATGTCAAAGGCAATATACTGTCCCCAAATATTCATGTTTCAACCTCAGTTTAAAGTGTCCCCCAAGGAAGAGAATAAAGTGGGTGGAGCAGTTGGAGCGGCAGCTACAAAGGCATTACAACGACATCTGGGGTATTTGAGCGAGGAGTTGGTAGTTCTGGCTCTATTCAGTGACGCAGTTTCTAATATGGAGAAGAGAGGAATCCTCGAGTCGATGAGGGTAAGGGAAGGAGAAAAAGATCCACCGAAGAGAATTAAAGTGCCGGAATAGGACATAATAAGCCAGCTGAAGAAGCTGGCATCGAAAAATACCAACCGCTTCTTCCAGACAACGCTACTCGGATCCGGATTCATCTCTAAAGATCCATCACAATGGAAGACGATCTGCTGTTCCTCCAGGCCAAAGAAGTCCTCCAAGATATGCTGGTAGTGAATGATATGGCTGAAAGAGGGGTGAAGCTAATTCAGGATTATAACTCTTCCATTACGAAGATCAGAAACAGTATCTGCTGCAGGTGGTCGCTACACATCGACGCCAGTTTCCTAGTGCAAGCAAGGCTAACTTGTTATCGTGAGGACTGGAGAGTTGTTTTCCTGTTTCAGTCAATATTGTTTGTGTTTGGTTTGCCTCTAATTAATAAATTAATCACTTAAATAATAATTTACCTATAGATATGTAATGCTTGAGTATCATTTTTCTAATACAAAAGTCATTCTATAGGGAAAGAGATCAAACAAATGTGAGCTTTTCTTACTCAGCTTGTGCATACCCTAAACAAAGTCATAATGACCTAAAACTTGGTATGCAGTGTTTTCTTGGGGAATGGAACCAAATAAATACTGAGCACCAAAAAAATAAACAACTTCGATTTTGTGGACCACCCTAATATATATAACAAATTGACGATTGATTGGGTTAAGTCGTAATATTTTCGTTAGTTTTAACGTTTTATTTCATGGATTCATTTAAAAAATGTCTCCTAAAGATCCTAGTGTAGTTTACGTTCCCCAACTTTGACCTAGTGTAGTTTGTGTCCCCTTTTGCGTCAGGGAGACGTAAACTACACTTGCTCCCATTTTCCTACTCATTTCATTTTATTAAGAAAATTCTGTCAGTGAACAATGACTACAAACTTTCTGTGGGTAGAAGTCCTCGACATAGAAGCTTTTGACATCTGTGTCAACTATTTCTATCATGATAAAAGTGAAAAGAGTGTAAATGTATCAAAAAGTGAATTCTCATAGCTATTAGTATCAGTTGACAGTTGCATTAATTATCCTATTTTGTTTCTAATGCTGATCTCTATAAAAAAAAATCATGTAATACTCTTATCACTATACAACTAAATTCAATCTTAATATCGCATAATTAAACTGGATATCAGTTTTACTTAATCTCACTGTATTTACGCTTAATTGTTATTTTGATGTCGAGAGATTTTGTAGGAATACATATATCTACTGCACCCACATTAATGTCCATAGCTCAGAGTGTAACACCGTCTTCTTATAAGCGAAGTGAAGAAGCAGATGTCGGGAGTATGGCTCCCGATGGTATTGGTATTAATAACACTGGTATGCATCAATTTTGCTGCCAAGGGTTTTGTATGGGATTCTTAGAGTTTTTCCTGCTGATTTCGAATCTGCAATCCGTTTTTCTCAATCAGCTCAGGTTATCCGGCTATGGCCTCATAAGTAAAATAGAATTTTTCGTGATTTTGTCAAAGCGGAATTGGAACAGTAACATCTATCATCACTTGTTTCACTTGTATAATATCTTTTTTTACTTTTCAGGCATATAGATAAAATATTTCATAATGAATAGAGCGTGTAAAAATGATCCCAATAGATTCTGCTACATATGTGGGACGGTTACCATGCCAAATAACCAGTCCCAAATCACTAAATTTGTGAAGACAATGTATAGAGCATACTTTGGAATTAAGCTAGGGGACCAGGACAAAATTTCGCCCCTCATATGTGCTGCAAGACGTGCATTGAAAATTTGAGAAGATGGAGCAAAGGCAGAGCGAAATCTTTGCCTTTTGGAATTCCCATGATTTGGAGAGAAGGAAAGGATCACGTGACAGATTGCTATTTCTGCATGACAAACCTCCAAGGTGGGCTTATAAATTTATTTTTCTTAAATATTTTGAAATCCTCGTATGAAACTTGACATAATATTCACCATAATGTAATATTCACCATATATAGCATAATATTCACCATAATGGTAATCATACATTACATATACATATTGTTATAGAAAATACATTTACACATACATATTGTTATACAAGTTACATTTACATATACAATGATTGTATATTTTCTTTATTTTTCATTCATATTGTCCCCGAAGGGACAATATGAATGAAAAAGAAAGAAAATATACAGACTCCATCGACCTATTTCATATCTTACAGACCGCAGCCTTCCCTCACGAGCCGCCACTGTCTGAATGCTTCTTCTATTTCATATGCAAGTTTTATATCCATGTTTCTGTGTTTCTATTTTCAGGAGTTAACAAGAAGAATAAACACATTGTTGTATACCCTGACATTCCTTCTGCTATGAGACCTGTACCCCATGGTCCTGGAATTCCAATACCCGACCCACCTCAAACCCTGGACTTCGATGATTCTGATGGTGAATCAATGACCAATGCCAATGACCAGTCCCAGTCGTATATACCTCAAAATACCGCTTCAAATGAGCCGAGGCCTCTCAACCAGGCCAAACTTAATGATCTTACCAGGGATTTAGGACTTTCCAAATTAGCTGCCGAGATCTTGGACTCACGACTTCGAGAGGACAATTTGCTGGCTCCGGGAACAACATTCTCCTGGTATAGGAAACGAGAGGAAGAATTCCGCAAGTTCTTTGCAGTGCACGAAAATACCTCTTCCTTAGTGTACTGCTGCAATGTTGAGGGGCTAATCGAATCCTTGGGCCTGCCATATAACGCATCAGAACGGAGGCTATTTATAGACTCGTCTAAACGAAGTTTGAAAGCAGTACTTCTCAACATTGGGAATAGGGTTGCATCAGTCCCTGTAGCACATTCCGTATAACTTACTGAGAGCTACGATAACATGAAAATTTTACTGGATGCTCTCGTATACGACCAACATAACTGGAGGATCTGTGGAGATTTGAAGGTAATGCTAATATCATAAGTAAACTATTGCTATTGACTATGTTGTTTTTCCAAAGGTTATTTGAGAGCGTATAAGAACACTTAACTTCCCCAGAGAAGTGATACAGTCTAATGCATAGATTTTTTTATCTGATAGAACAAATTCTCTAAATTCTTTAAATATTTTCATTTTTTTTCAGATTGTGGCATTTGTATTGGGAATGCAAGGGGGATACACGAAATACCCATGTTTCCTCTGCAAATGGGATAGCCGAGCGGATGAGAAGCACTATGCACAGCGTGAATGGGCATCGAGAGAGAATTTTGAACCTGGGTCGTATAATGTCGTTTCAGTGCCCCTTGTACCACCAACAAAAATTTTGCTCCCACCACTTCATATTAAGCTGGGCTTGATGAAAAATTTCTCGAGAGTAAATTTCCTCATATATCTGATGCTAAACTAAATGCTGGGGTTTTTGATGGTCCTCAAATTCGAACTTTGATCAAGGATACTCAGTTCGAAAACGCAATGACTCCAACTGAGAAGAATGCCTGGCAGGCATTCAAATCAGTTGTCACTGATTTTCTTGGCAAGCATAGAAGTCCAGAATACGAGTCCGTTGTCGAAAACTTGATGGAAGCTTTCAAAGCTCATGGGTCGCGCATGTCCATAAAAATGCACTTTTTGTGGTCCCACTTGGACTATTTTCCTGAAAATTGCGGGGATTATAGTGAGGAACAGGGTGAACGATTTCACCAAGATATCAAAATAATGGAAGAGAGGTACCAGGGAAACTGGGATATCAATATGCTGGCGGACTATTGCTGGTGTTTGAAGCGAGACGTGCCCGAAGAAAAACACAGACGGAAAGCCAAAAAAACTTCATTCCTTCCTCAATAAACTTTTTTCCATATTCATTGTATGAATAAAAGTATTTATTCACACAATGTTTTCATTTTTCACGAGTGTTCTTATAATATACTCGTATCTACAGTGTTTAAGCTAAAAAAATCAATAAATTAGGGGATAAAATTGGACTTATAATAAATGGCCAATAGAGAAAAAACCTGACCTGATTGAGGAAAACCAATGTCATTTTCGAATTCAGCATGGTCGAATTATATAATATGAGTTGAAAAAACCCTCACAGCAGGCAAAAAATTTCATATGTACTTACAATATGTCAGTAGGTTCCATTATAGACTTAAAGGTTTCCAATGACGTTTTTGTTTCCAGATAAATAATTAACATATTTGAAAAATGTATAACTTTGAGTCTGTTGTGTGTATAATCAATAAAGACTTCTATCGATAATGTCTTATTTAATTATTCGGTTGGTTGTCTTTCAGCTTTATTTTGCTATTATACAGTGTGTCCGTAAAGTCATGGTGGGATTTTAAATAGCTATATTATTGCAACGAAACATGATAATGAGATGAAACAATGCCAAATTTAAGAACAACTCTCAAAGTTGTATCTTGTAGTTAGTCTAGGCTAAGCTTAACCTTTATCTCGTAGTTAGTCTAGGCTGTCCACATGCCTATGTTGAACATGAGCGTAATAGCCCGAAAGTTAATGTGTGGTGTGCTCTAGCACGAGATCGAGTGATTGGCCCATTTTTCTTCGCGGAACCCATTGTGACGTCACACAACTACCTCGCTATGTTGGAACATTTTGCAGTACCCCAATTTATTGACAATAATGTCATCTTTCAGCAAGATGGTGCTCCTCCGCACTATGCCAACGTTGTTCGAGAATTCCTTAATGAAAAATTTCTACAGAGATGGATAGGAAGAGGAGGATGGAAGCCATGGCCTCCACGCTCTCCGGACCTGACACCTTTGGACTTTTATTTGTAGGGTTACGTCAAGCAAAGCGTGTACAGTGTACCCATTAGGGATATTCATCACTTGCACGAGCGAATCACGGAAGCTATCGCATCCGTCACTCCTGATGTTCTTGGGCGTGTGTGGCTGGAATTGAATCACCGCCTAGATGTCTGCAGGGCTACCAGAGGAGCCCATATCGAACTACGTTAAATAAAGTTATTCTTTTAGAGTTCTTCAATTTGCCTTTTTTTCATCTCATTATCATGTTTCGTTGCAATAATATAGCTATTTAAAATCCCACCATGACTTTACGGACACACTATATATATGGTTGTTTCAGAGTGCTGCCGTGCGCTGAATAATTACAGAATAAATTAATTTTGACGGCTTTCTGAGACGTTGTTCCAATTCTGTCCAATTCTGCCATAATGAACAATTCCCATTGCTTTTGTAAGAGTTTACCATCAATATAAATTAATCGAATTGAAAATGAATTTCTATCAGCGTAATAATACTGTATACATATGCGTCTTTGCTCTAAAATCTAAATCTTCGTATATTGGAAAGCCCTACAAATAAACTTTTTTTATTATTGCTGAAGACCTAACTTAATATCAGACTTATTATTTTATATAAAGTTGCTATTGGGAACGAAATAAAATTAATAAATTGTGCGTTGAACGATACCAACTTTACAATTTTTATTTTCTCGCAACGTCTCTTTACGTCCTTCAAAGTGGAAAAAATACATTCAAATTCACATGAATATTAAGGTCTCGTTAAACCATCCCGCAAATCACTTATCTGTATGGATTATTTTGTTTTAGGAACTGTGCCTTGGTTGCTAAAAAAGTTCAGCCGACATAGAACTTAAATGCATGAAGTCAAGTGACACTGCATGCTGCTTCTGAGTGGTGATGTGCCATTGATGTATTGAATTTCACACCATTTGATAGTTTAAATAAACTTACCAAGAAACTGAAAAAATTGAAAAATTATGACATTAAAACTAATATAGCAAATAATGATAATTACATCAAATCTTTCTGAAGTTCATAAATCTTGACAAGTGTTACTAAATTCATTATCAGAACTCAAAATACATCAGTGATGTTATAAGCAGTGGGAAATGGGTTGGATACGCGGCCATACGGCGTATCCCCACCTTAAATTTTCAGGCATGCCGTATAGCTAAGAGTAGAACCTTGGCCATACGCAGGTGTACGGCGTATGGGGGCTCATTTTTATTGAAATTAGCAATAAAATATCTGCTTAAATTCACTTTGCATCTATTTGTCAGCGAAATTTCCAAGAATGGCTTCTTGATGGTTCGGAATGATATGTAAAAATACTACTCGTATTAAACTCCTGCATTTCTGGCAATTCTGCTCCCACCCCAACTTTTTTATGAAAGGCATCAAACCTCCCCCCCCTTCCCTCGCTAACCAATGGTGGGAGCAGCGTATGGACAAGAAAAAAGTTACCATTACAGTACTGGACTTATAAGTAATTTCTTTTAATACCTCTTTCATTCCAAAAAAATTTAAGGTGGTGAAATTCTTTTGGGTATAAATGTATAACATCTTTTAGGTTTTAACGGAGATAATACTGCATTAGCAAAAATAATACTCAAGTGTGCTAATTATCTGTATTCAGCAAATGTTTGAGGAAATTGTAAAAAAATAGAATACATTGATATTTAGAATAATATAGTTTATTGTCTCCAAATCAATATGGTTTTGGTAAGAAAAATCAAGGGATATGGTCGCTTAAATCTTAAAGAAAGTGCCAATGTGTTTGTGAAGAGTAAAGAAATCATGATTTCTATCTATGGATTTGACTATGGCTTTTGATGTGATAGACCACAATATTCTAAAACAAACTATATTGTTATGGCTATGAGAGGCTATAAGTGATTGGTTTAGAATTTTGTCAAATAGATGCCAATTTGTATCATTAAATGATGTTTGTTCTACTAAATTGATTGTAAAACATGGAGTAACTCAGGACTCAGTTTTGGGTCCAATTCTATTTTTATTGTGAATAAACAATCTTACAGCCTCTTCTGATATAGTTCACAATGTAGATAACATGACAGTGTCTGCATTCCAAACATTAATTAACACTTTGTACTTGTATAGATTTTGTATATTACCTATGTGTATCAACTGCCTTTGAAGTGATATGTTTTACCTTTTAATTAATCTGAGGGCCCATTAAAGCTTAAAGCTTAAGGACTAAATTAAATAAATACAGTAATCCTTGCTTGATTTAACCCTGGTATTGCCTCCGCCTGAATTTTTCATTCTGCCGAAGGTCAAGCTTGTTATTCCACCTTACCGTACAGTTTAACGTGGAATCCGAACCACGCCCGACCACAGGCAATCAGAAATTACAAAGTCCTCGCCCAGACTCGATCTCACGACTTCCCGATCAGCAGCCCAGCGCTTTAACCACTAGTTCACTACTAGGCTACCACAGGGTATGTATCATACTAAAATTACTGAAATATTATATTTATTTTATGAATAAAGAGTTTTCATTTGCTGGTTAAAAATATACAGGTAGACTTTGAAAACACTGGTACTGGGCAAGTTAAACGAGGAAAGAAATTGTGGTCCTCCAATGACTTTTCGCTCTTTAATGTCACACTTCGTATTGCAGATTTCTTTGGCTTGATCTCTATAGAAATATGTAACGGCATTTTGTAAAATAGAAGAAATGTACATTCTTTTAGAATAACAAACAACGAACATAGTTCTCTCCTTTCTTTCCCATGTAACTTGTCTCCACAAGAATAACAGATTTGCTGAACAAGAGCATCCTTGCGCCTCATTGACTGTGCGATGACTACGAACTTTTATTCCCAATTGGGTTAGGTTATGGAATATCTTTCTTAGAAACATTTCTAGCAAAGGTATTTCACATAGTGCATTTCAGAAAGCGTAAACGACCAATATATATATATATATATATATATATATATATATATATATATATATATATATATATATATATTGAGAGAGAGAGAGAGAGAGAGAGAAATGTCAACTGACCTATTCTGGAATGAATGAAGTTTTCTACACAATTCAACTCCTTTTTATTATTTATTTGTCTCAAATCTGCAAAAGACATTTATGTATGAGGTTGCATGTGATTGTATGTATATATATATATATATGGTATATATATATATATATATAATATATATATATAAATATAAATATATATATATATAATATATATAATAATATAATAATAATATATATATATAAATATATATATATAAAATATATATATACATATATATATAAATATAATATATATAATATATATATATATATATATATATATATATATATATATATATATATAAATATATGTATATAAATATATATAATATATATATATATATATATATATATATATATATACTCTACTCTCTTGAAAGAAGGCGAGAGCGGTACACAATAATATACATATGGAACATACTTGAGGGCACTGTCCCTAACCTCAGAAATGAAGTAGAAACAAACTGGAATGAGAGAAGAGGCAGATTTTGTACGGTCCCAGCTGCGGTGGGACAAGGAGCCATGAAAACGAGGATGGAAAATACCCTCAGAATACGGGGCCCAAAGCTTTTCAATGTCCTTCCAAAAGAAGTGAGGATCTCCAGCACACCAACCTGAATAACTTGAAGAACCAGCTGGACAGATTCTTGTGCAAAGTCCCTGACCAGCCATGCGTGGCTGGCTACGAGGGCAGGAGGCGATCAGAGAGCAATTCCGGTCCTTCACCAAGTCCCGCAAATGAGGCGGGATGCTGCAGAGGGGTCGACCGCAGGTCGATCCTGAACCGTCGTTCAAACTCAACAAACGTAAAGTAACAAAGTATATAAATATATATAAATAAATATATATATATATATATATATAAATATATATAATATATATATATATAATATATATATATATAAATATATATAAATATATATATAAAATATATATATATATATATATATATATATATATATATATATATATGTATATAAATATATATATATAATATATATATACAGTATATATATATATATATATATAAATATATATATATATATATAATATATAAATATATATATATGTAAAAAGCGAACAATGAACAATAGTTTTATGTTCGAATGTCCATTTTTACGTTAGAAGCCAAAATCGCAGAAGCGAGTTTTGGGTAAAATTTCGATTTGTAATAATGACTTATACACTATGACGTCACAAAATAACTTTATTCCCTTTACGTTCCCACTCTGTATCTCTAATTCGTTCTTGTAAATCTTCCTAACAATGATTCGTACTATACGTACAAATTCAATAACTATGACGTCACATTTTCCCGTCATTAATTTCCCTTCATCATATCTCTAGTATTCAATGTATGAAAATTTATATATCATCATAATAAAAACTGTACACCCTATAGAAGTCATTATTTATGTTATGTAGTATAAATATAACTATTATTCGACCATATCCCCGCCCCCATACGTCCATATTTTAGCTTGACCGCTATCCTTTATTAATTTTATTACTTATTCATTCATCTACCTATTGTCTACTTATGCCCTATCAACTTATCAGTCAATTTTTACTCGTGTCAATCTATGAAACGCAAAACTTTTGCCTTCGTTCGAAAACGTTCTCGTATTATTTTTTTTCATTTTTATTTTTAATTATTTGACCTCCCGAGGTGAACTCTAGACAATGCTTAGTAAGTTATTATCAGAAATTCCACTCATCACAGCATAATTTGAACGCTTCTAAGATAAAAAAGGTCTCCTTTCGGTTTGATTCGAATTTATAACATTATCATGTGTTATGTTATTATAATACTGTATTGTTTCTCTGCCTGGCCACTAGTTCGTTATCGCTTACGTCACATAGTTATCCCCGTTCTCATTACTTGTACTTACTATTTCTACCTAACTGTCATTCAAATTCCGTATTACTTATGTATTACGTTATCATAAATATCGTATTTTCCTCCGCTTTCCTCATCGCTGGCTAATTAGACTTTCAAACTCTGATAACCCCAGGTTCTAATATTATTTAACATAATTTGGCGTAATTATTGTTACTATAAATATATAACATTGTTGTTAATCCCCTTTAAATTATAGAACAACGGTTAACTCCCCTTCATTTATCAATGGTATCACCTATTTAGATTATTTCAGTAGTAGATATGTCAATTAACAATTTGCTAAAATTGTAATTAAATGTAATCCTTTAATATAATGTAATTGATGTAATGTACTTTAATGAAACTGTAATGAACAATAACTTGTAATGTACTTCAGTGAAACTAATTAAATGTAATGATTTAATTTATAATGTAAGAATATACTATAATGGAATTGTAATTAAAACAATAATAAGTGAATATGAATTAATTGGTAGTTGTAATCCATAATTGTAATCGTAATTGTAATGACCAAAATTAATACGTACTCAGTCATGTACTCAAAATTGTGCTTATGTGCTAATACGAAATAATATCGCCTCCATAAATGTCGAATCAGCGATACTACTGTTCTTTTTTATTTTTTTATTTTTTATTCTTTTTAGTTGAAATCATGTGTTTAAAAAGGGGGGAAACTTAACCTTCGATTGTCTCCCCAAACATTAGACTATATTATGCATGTACCATCTTCATTTAAGCACTCTTCTCATTAGAGATCTTCTCATTAGACTTCTTCAGATTAGCACTTCATCGGGAGGGGCAGAAGCCCTTGCCTCCTTAACTTAAGTATTTTTAGATTCCGGCCTGAGCCATGGTCGAAAGAGGTCGAACCTCTACCCCTTGTAATTCAGAGTACCAACTGTAATTTTTAAGAAGTAAACCACACTTTAAGAAGTTTTTATCTTTTTCCTTCGAGCCGTGCTCGCTTCAGAACTTAGTCAGAAAAGTCGATAATTATAAAAAGAGAAGAATTAATAAGCAGAAAGAAAAGAATTAACAGTGTCGACCCCCTAAGGCGACCGAAAACAATTATAGAAAAGTATAAAGAAGAAGCATCCGTTGCAGCCTCCTAACTAGAACCCCATTTTTAAACACATGATTTCAACTAAAAAGAATAAAAAATAAAAAAATAAAAAAGAACAGTAGTATCGCTGATTCGACATTTATGGAGGCGATATTATTTCGTATTAGCACATAAGCACAATTTTGAGTACATGACTGAGTACGTATTAATTTTGGTTCATTACAATTACGATTACAATTATGGATTACAATTACCAATTAATTCATATTCACTTATTATTGTTTTAATTACAATTCCATTATAGTATATTCTTACATTATAAATTAAATCATTACATTTAATTAGTTTCACTGAAGTACATTACAAGTTATTGTTCATTACAGTTTCATTAAAGTACATTACATCAATTACATATATTAAGGATTACATTAATTACAATTTTAGCAAATTGTTAATTGACATATCTACTACTGAAATAATCTAAATAGGTGATACCATTGATAAATGAAGGGGAGTTAACCGTTGTTCTATAATTTAAAGGGGATTAACAACAATGTTATATATTTATAGTTAACAATAATTACGCCAAATTATGTTAAATAATATTAGAACCTGGTTGGTTATCAGAGTTTGAAAGTCTAATTAGCCAGCGATGAGGAAAGCGGAGGAAAATACGATATTTATGATAACGTAATACATAAGTAATACGGAATTTGAATGACAGTTAGGTAGAAATAGTAAGTACAAGTAATGAGAACGGGGATAACTATGTGACGTAAGCCGATAACGAACTAGTGGCCAGGCAGAGAAACAATACAGTATATTATAATAACATAACACATGATAATGTTATAAATTCGAATCAAACCGAAAGGAGACCTTTTTTATCTTAGAAGCGTTCAAATTATGCTGTGATGAGTGGAATTTCTGATAATAACTTACTAAGCATTGTCTAGAGTTCACCTCGGGAGGTCATATAATTAAAAATAAAAATGAAAAAAATAATACGAGAACGTTTTCGAACGAAGGCAAAAGTTTTGCGTTTCATAGATTGACACGAGTAAAAATAGACTGATAAGTTGACAGGGCATAAGTAGACAATAGGTAGATGAATGAATAAGTAATAAAATTAATAAAGGATAGCGGTCAAGCTAAAATATGGACGTATGGGGGCGGGGATATGGTCGAATAATAGTTATATTTATACTACATAACATAAATAATGACTTCTATAGGGTGTACAGTTTTTATTATGATGATATATAAATTTTCATACATTGAATACTAGAGATATGATGAAGGGAAATTAATGACGGGAAAATGTGACGTCATAGTTATTGAATTTGTACGTATAGTACGAATCATTGTTAGGAAGATTTACAAGAACGAATTAGAGACACAGAGTGGGAACGTAAAGGGAATAAAGTTATTTTGTGACGTCATAGTGTATAAGTCATTATTACAAATCGAAATTTTACCCAAAACTCGCTTCTGCGATTTTGGCTTCTAACGTAAAAATGGACATTCGAACATAAAACTATTGTTCATTGTTCGCTTTTTACATATATATATAAATATATATATATATAAATATATATATATATATACATATATATATATATATATATATATAAATATATATATATATATATATAAATATATAATATATATATATATATATATATATATATATATATATATATAAAAATGAAATGAATAATCAATATTCATTTTTACATAAGAACCAAAATCGCTTAACGCGAGTTTGGATAATAATTTTACTTGTAGCTTCCTATTTTTTTGTTCGTGTCACAACCCTACGATCTACCATATCTATGGTTTAGTCGTATCCATTTTCCATTTGTTATAGAAGTTATTATAATTAATTATGTTTGTCTTGCATCTCACCCTCGACCCTAGATTATACATACACATTGCATATAAGAGGATTGGAACCCGTAGTTGTGCTTCTTAGTCCTTGATACCCACTCTGTCTTTAATTCGTTTCTTTTAGGTCCTCCCAAATAATGACTTACAGTTATACTGTACGTATGACATAATGTGAATAACTATGACGTCATAAAGTAACTTAATTCTCTTCACGTTTTCCATACCTTGAACACTGAATCACGTGTTTAGTATTTGGACATCTTCCGTATTGAATGTATGGTAAATTCCTTAATAATAATAATAATAATAATAATAATAAAAAGAAAAAACTTCATTCTCTATACATCATTATTTATGTTGTTTCCTACCTATTGTCTACTGATACCTATCAACCTATCAGTCCATATTTTACGCGCGTCTATATTACGCACACAACCTATTATGTTACTTACATGTAAAATTCGTCCACATGTATTTTTTTATTTTAAGTGCGTTCACCCCTCGCAAGATATTCATAAATGCTTGGGTAGGTAAGGGGTCGAATTCGCGAATCACAGCAGAATTGAACGTTTCTAAGATAAACAACATCTTTCGCTCTGATCCAAATTTATAACATATTATAATGTAATATAACATATTATGTTGTATATAAATTATCTTGTCATGTCTCATGTACTTGTGTTGTACTAATAACCATATATTATAACCATATATTATAACCATATATAAATATATAGAAACACTGTAAGAATGGTAAACGACGTAATGTACTTCAATGAAACTATAATTGAATGTAATGACTTTATATATAATGTAAGAATGTACTTTAATAAAACTGTAAGGGACAATCATAAGCGAATGGGAAAGTAATCCATAATCGCAATCATAATTGTAATAAACCCAAAAAATGTACTCAGTCGTGTACTTCAATTGTACTTATGTACTACTATGAAATGATATCGCCTTCAGAAATGAAGATTCGGCAAAAAAGATAAGATTAGTTTTTATTTTTATTTTTTTTTTTAATTTTTATTTGGAATCTTCAAACATCTGATCGTGTTTAAAAGGGGGGAAACTTAACCTCCAACTGCCATCCCCCAACATTCAGGCTTATATTATACATGTATTTGTAAAATGAAGGACACTTCATTACGGCTCTCTGCTTTGGTCACTGCTAAGACTCCCTTGTTAGCAGCTTCGCTGCGGGAGGGGGCAGAGGCCCCTTGCCTCCTTAACTTTTTTTGATTCCGGCCTGAGCCATGGTCGAAAGAGGTCGAACCTCTACCCCTGTAAAATTCAGACCACTACCTGTACATTTTGAGAAGTAAACTACAAAAAGAGAAAGTTTTTTTATCTTTTCCTTCCAGCCTTGTTCTAGAATTAGGAAGTTATAGAAGAAAAGTATATAGAAGAAATATCCGTTGCTGCATCCTAACCAGAACCCCCCGTCGATTCCGAACCACCCAGGGACATAGACGGAGGGGTTAACAGTCTGGCGACCCTGCCCCAGGATAAGAAGAAGATTTTAAGAAGAAGATTTTAAGAAGAAGATTTTAACAAGAAGATTTTAACAAGAAGATTTTAAGAGGAGGCCACTCTTTGGCCAAGATAGAAATTACCCTGCATCAGGATAAAACCAGTTGACCGGCGTGTCACGACTTCTAGTTCGTAACATCCACCCTTGAACCGGTGTGTCACGACTCCAAGTTCTCCACGCCTAGTTTTCATCCAAGAAGAAGTAGCCAGGAAGACGTCTTCAGGACTCGTCTCTGAGGATTTCGCCCGTGGAAAATTTTGTTAAGTACAGAGTTTGTTTGTTTTTAAGAAATTTATAAACACTTGAAAAGTCAGTATTATTAACAGTTAATATTTAGTATGGAGCCAGAATTAACACAAAACACAGTGAACACTTCAGACACCAGTGATACATTTGTTTTTATTGAAACAGTAATTTCAAGAGAGTTAATTACAAAGAGAGTTAATTTCAAAGAGAGTTAATTTCAGAGAGTTAATTTCAAAGAGAGTTAATTTCAAGAGTTAATTTCAAGAGTTAATTTCAAGAGTTAATTTCAGAGAGTTAATTTCAGAGTTATTTTCAGTTATATTCAGTATAGAATAATTTTATTTTATGTATCAAACATAATAGTATCGTACCTTCGTGTACATTCGAGTGAAATGTTGTTTACATTTTATATTTTTGTTTGCAAATTTTTTTCAAATTATTGAATTGAATTGACTTGCAAATTAAGAAAGAGAGAGTTTACAAAGTGTTTATAGAGAGTTTATAGATTTAGAGAGATATTTGAAGTCAGTTTTAGTTGCAAAGAAGTTGCAAGTCAGTTTTAGTTGGAAAGAAGTTGCAAGTCAGTTTTGAAGTCAGTTTTAGTTGGAAAGAAGTTGCAAGTCAGTTTTGAAGTCAGTTTTAGTTGCAAAGAAGTTGCAAGTCAGTTTTGAAGTCAGTTTTAGTTGCAAATAAGTTGCAAGTCAGTTTTGAAGTCAGTTTTAGTTGCAAAGAAGTTGCAAGTCAGTTTTGAAGTCAGTTTTAGTTGCAAAGAAGTTGCAAGTCAGTTTTGAAGTCAGTTTTAATTGCAAATAAGTTGCAAGTCAGTTTTGTAGTCAGTTTTAGTTGCAAAGAAGTTGCAAGTCAGTTTTGAAGTCATTTTTAGTTGCAAAGAAGTTGCAAGTCAGTTTTGAAGTCAGTTTTAGTTGCAAAGAAGTTGCAAGTCAGTTTTGAAGTCAGTTTTAGTTGCAAAGAAGTTGCAAGTCAGTTTTAGTTGCAAAGAAGTTGCAAGTCAGTTTTAGTTGCAAATAAGTTGCAAGTCAGTTTTGAAGTCAGTTTTAGTTGCAAATAAGTTGCAAGTCAGTTTTAGTTGCAAAGAAGTTGCAAGTCAGTTTTGAAGTCAGTTTTAGTTGCAAATAAGTTGCAAGTCAGTTTTGAAGTCAGTTTTAGTTGAAAATAAGTTGCAAGTCATTTTGAAGTCATTTTGAAGTCATTTTTGAAGTCAGAAGGTTGCGCCAAGAGGGACAACCGCCCCAGAGATTTATAGAAATACTTGATAAGAGGTCAAGTCAGAAGGTTGCGCCAAGAGGGACAACCGCCCCAGAGATTTATAGAAATACTTGAAAAGAGGTCAAGTCAGAAGGTTGCGCCAAGAGGGACAACCGCCCCAGAGATTTATAGAAATACTTGATAAGAGGTCAAGTCAGAAGGTTGCGCCAAGAGGGACAACCGCCCCAGAGATTTATAGAAATACTTGATAAGAGGTCAAGTCAGAATGTTGCGCCAAGAGGGACAACCAAAACAGAGGTTAATCGTCTCCACTTGATAGAGATCAAGTGCAGTCATTTTCCATTTTCAGTTAATTTCAAGTTAGACAGTTTCAGTTTTTTTTGAAAAAGTTAGTTTTGAAAAAGTTAGTTTTGAAAAAGTTAGTTTTGAAAAGGTTAGTTTTGAAAAAGTTAGTTTTGAAAAAGTTAGTTTTGAAGAAGTTAGTTTTGAACTCCCAAGTCATTTAAATGCAGTCAATTGAATTCAACTTTTTCTTTGTAAGTTAAGAGAATTTAATTTAAGAAAATGTAATTTAAGAATTTAATTCAACCTTTTTTTTGTTGTTAAGAGAATTTAATTCAACCTTTTTTTTGTTGTAAAAGAGAATTAAATTCAACCTGAATTGACCGGTTTGCGTCTTTGGTTTAACTTTTGTTTTGCTTGTAAGAAGGAAATTGACCGATTTGTCTTCTTTTCATGCCATTGTTGCGTATATAAATATATAGGTAAAATGACATATTTTACTGTTGGCAACCAAAACCGTTTTTACAAATGTTGGTAACGAGTTTTATAATTATTGCGATTATATGATGACAGAAATAGTGTAATAATTAATCGATCATGTACCTAATTTATCTTGCTCTGTACGGTCGGGAAATTTACCCGTAGGACCGCACATACCCTAAATTTCAGTTGTGTTTATTCTTTTTTGTCATTTAATTTTAATGAAACTTCTACACAATAAAACATATGTACTTATCATATGCAAACAAGTTTTCACACTAAAATATCAAATAATTCAAATTCTATCAACATTTAACGAAAGAGTATAATTTTTCTTCTTAACATGCAAAAATTATTAAACCTTTTTAATATTTTTTTTAGTATATAAAAATAATTTTTAATGTAAAATTTACCTGAAATTATTAAAAGAAAAGATTGTTCTAAATGCTTTCCTTCCATTTCAATAACTTTTTTATTCTTCGCCGAAACTCATCTAAGGTTCGATTTACTTTTATTTTTAGGAATATTATAAAATTATATTTAGCTCATTAAAATGCATAAATTGATTTCTATTGTTAATTTGTATTCTTAATTTTCTTAATTCAATTATCGTAGGGATGCTTCTGGTTATGTTAATGGTTATATAGGTCATAGATAGCTACGAATGTTGCTGGTCGAATTTAATTCCATCTTCAAAATTTAATTTTTAATACCGCTAGATTTACGTTCATTAATTGTAAGGTCCTCTAAGTACATTTCTTTTTATTACCTTAATACGTGTAACTGATTTAATTAAATACTTAAATACTACCTTGAACTTAAAGGATTTTATAATAATAATAATAATAATGATAATAATAATAATAACAACAATAATTGACTCAAAAGATTTTATAACCCTAAACTAGTGCTTGCATAATACCGAAAATTTTCAATACCGGTATTTGGAGGCAATTATGCTAATCCCGGTATTGATACCGGTATTATGAAAAAAATAATTTATTTTGATTTATTATGGTGCCACCCTACCAACCCTCCCACAAGTCTGAGGGACTTGCAGTACTCACCATATTTACTATAAATTAATGACCCAACTCCAAATAGATGGCATTCTATTCGAAAAAGTTTATACAGTAAATTACTAAATTGTAATAAAAATATTATTTGAATTTTTTTTTAGCATATTATTATACAACTACTGGGGTAGATAGAAATTATTAGTATCTAAATATTTATTTCTTAGTTTGATTTTGAAAGTATGCTTTGAGGAAACAAAGAGCATCTAGGGATTGTTCAGATAGACTTGATCTCAGTTTCGTCAGAAATAGGCCTGCAGCAGAAAAGGCTCTTTCTGATTCTGCACTTGTAGGTTTAATTGAAAGCAGTGCCTTGTACAGCTTCTCTAAATTCTCACTTCTCTGTAAAGTAACTTCCAAGCTTTTAAATTCATTAGTAACATCAAAATCAATGGAATTTTTTTTAGATGGCACTTTTCCTAGTTTGTCCATTTCTTGCATGTATTCACTCAGTAATGAATCTGCTTCCACTTCAGTCTTATCGGAGGACTAAATTGCCTAAATTTTACAATAGCAATTTTTGTCAATACCGAAAACCTATAATATCGGTATTATTTTTACTTCTTCAATACCGGTATTAATTCCGGTATTTCAATACCGGTTTTAACCCCTACCCTAAACCCATCTTAATGTATGCATGTATGCGCACTATATATATATAATATATATATATATATATTTTTTTATATATATATATATGTATATATATACAAACCTTATGCTAAAATCATTGGATGTTACAATAAACTATTTCCTAGCGTGTAAGTGCTAACTATGCTATTTATATAGTCCTACGCATTTTTGCTTACTATATATAAATTTTTGCTCAGGCGTTTATTCAGTTAATTTAAAAATCCTCTCAGCTAATCTGTCCCTCAAAGTTATAAGATACACACTTTGTATCTAATACACACAAATGCACACTAGACCACAGGTCTATACATCATCCATTACGTAATTCGATTTTTTACCTACAATAGTCAATAAAAATTAGCTTATAGATTGTACGGTGTACGTTCTCCCTTTTATCTACTCTATTCATTATGTACATAATTTATCCCACAGAAAAATAAAATTCTGAAAATTTTTTTTTAACCATATCATTGTTTGTCTAAATTAAAGTATTAATCTTTGAATTTTTTATATTATATAATAACACTTGTTCTGTATAAAAATTTGTAATGTAAAGAAAAATTCGTCATCTAACTTGAAGTAGTTAGGATGTTATTTTCTCATTTGTATTGTATTAATGGTACCCTATTAGAGTATTGTATAAATATCATTTTTTTAAAGGGGAGAGCAATGTAAAAATGAAATGAATAATCAATATTCATTTTTACATAAGAACCAAAATCGCTTAACGCGAGTTTGGATAATAATTTTACTTGTAGCTTCCTATTTTTTTGTTCGTGTCACAACCCTACGAACTACCATATCTATGGTTTAGTCGTATCCATTTTCGATTTGTTATAGAAGTTATTATAATTAATTATGTTTGTCTTGCATCTCACCCTCGACCCTAGATTATACATACACATTGCATATAAGTGGATTGGAACCCGTAGTTGTGCTTCTTAGTCCTTGATACCCACTCTGTCTTTAATTCGTTTTTTAGGTCCTCCCAAATAATGACTTACAGTTATACTGTACGTATGACATAATGTGAATAACTATGACGTCATAAAGTAACTTAATTCTCTTCACGTTTTCCATACCTTGAACACTGAATCACGTGTTTAGTATTTGGACATCTTCCGTATTGAATGTATGGTAAATTCCTTAATAATAATAATAATAATAATTAATAAAAAGAAAAACTTCATTCCCTATACATCATTATTTATGTTGTTTCCTACCTATTGTCTACTGATACCTATCAACCTATCAGTCCATATTTTACGCGCGTCTATATTACGCACACAACCTATTCTGTTACTTACATGTAAAATACGTCCACATGTATTTTTTTATTTTTTCTTTTAAGTGCGTTCACCCCTCGCAAGATATTCATAAATGCTTGGATAGGTAAGGGGTCGAATTCGCGAATCACAGCAGAATTGAACGTTTCTAAGATAAACAACATCTTTCGCTCTGATCTAAATTTATAACATATTATAATGTAATATAACATATTATGTTGTATATAAATTATCTTGTCATGTCTCATGTACTTGTGTTGTACTAATAACCATATATTATAACCATATATTATAACCATATATAAATATATAAAAACACTGTAAGAATGGTAAACGACGTAATGTACTTCAATGAAACTATAATTGAATGTAATGACTTTATATATAATGTAAGAATGTACTTTAATAAAACTGTAAGGGACAATCATAAGCGAATGGGAAGTAATCCATAATCGCAATCATAATTGTAATAAACCCCAAAAATGTACTCAGTCCTGTACTTCAATTGTACTTATGTACTACTATGAAATGATATCGCCTTCAGAAATGAAGATTCGGCAAAAAAGAATAAGATTAGTTTTTATTTTTATTTATTTTTTTAAATTTTTATTTGGAATCTTTCAAACATCTGATCGTGTTTAAAAGGGGGGAAACTTAACCTCCAACTGCCATCCCCCAACATTCAGGCTTATATTATACATGTATTTGTAAAATGAAGGACACTTCATTACGGCTCTCTGCTTTGGTCACTGCTAAGACTCCCTTGTTAGCAGCTTCGCTGCGGGGAGGGGGCAGAGGCCCCTTGCCTCCTTAACTTTTTTAGATTCCGGCCTGAGCCATGGTCGAAAGAGGTCGAACCTCTACCCCTGTAAAATTCAGACCACTACCTGTACATTTTGAGAAGTAAACTACAAAAGAGAAAGTTTTTTTTATCTTTTCCTTCGAGCCTTGTTCTAGAATTAGGAAGTTATAGAAGAAAAGTATATAGAAGAAATATCCGTTGCTGCATCCTAACCAGAACCTCCCGTCGATTCCGAACCACCCAGGGACATAGACGGAGGGGTTAACAGTCTGGCGACCCTGCCCCAGGATAAGAAGATTTTAAGAAGAAGATTTTAACAAGAAGATTTTAACAAGAAGATTTTAACAAGAAGATTTTAAGAAGAGGCCACTCTTTGGCCAAGATAGAAATTACCCTGCATCAGGATAAAACCAGTTGACCGGCGTGTCACGACTTCTAGTTCGTAACATCCACCCTTGAACCGGTGTGTCACGACTCCAAGTTCTCCACGCCTAGTTTTCATCCAAGAAGAAGTAGCCAGGAAGACGTCTTCAGGACACGTCTCTGAGGATTTCGCCCGTGGAAAATTTTGTTAAGTACAGAGTTTGTTTGTTTTTAAGAAATTTATAAACACTTGAAAAGTCAGTATTATTAACAGTTAATATTTAGTATGGAGCTAGAATTAACACAAAACACAGTGAACACTTCAGACACCAGTGATACATTTGTTTTTATTGAAACAGTAATTTCAAGAGAGTTAATTTCAAGAGAGTTAATTTCAAAGAGAGTTAATTTCAAAGAGAGTTAATTTCAAAGAGAGTTAATTTCAAAGAGAGTTAATTTCAAAGAGAGTTAATTTCAAAGAGAGTTAATTTCAAAGAGAGTTAATTTCAAAGAGAGTTAATTTCAAAGAGAGTTAATTTCAAAGAGTTAATTTCAAGAGAGTTAATTTCAGAGTTATTTTCACTGTTATATTCAGTATAGAATAATTTTATTTTATGTATCAAACATAATAGTATCGTACCTTCGTGTACATTCGAGTGAAATGTTGTTTACATTTTTATATATATATATATTATATATATATATATATATATATATATATATATATTATATATTTATATTATATATATATTATATATATATATTATTATATATATATGAAAAGAAGGATCAACACAACGGCAAACATTTTCATTTATTTGTACTTCAGACGTTTCGACAAATCTTTTGTCATCATCAGTGAGTTAAGTCTTAAAACCTTAAAACAAAATTGAAAAGTGAAAATTACATCAATACAATATTAAAACCATTAAAATTAAAACCTTAAAGCAAAATGAAAATTGCATCAATACAAAATTAAAATCATTTAAATTTCATCACTATAAAAACTAAAATTAAATTAAATTTCATCACTATAAAAACTAAAATTAAATTACCTCAATAGGTAAATACACAATGTTTACATCCACCTCCATACTGGCAAAGTCTAAGGGAACACTGGATGGTCAGAGGATTAGAAAGGGTATGTCTGTGAAAATCGGTTGGTTAGTCAAAAGAGTTGTAATTTGTAGAATGAGCTATTATTATTAAGGGAGGGTTTGTTTCTATAGATGTACAAAGATTCTAAAATTCGGAGTTCTGTAAGGTTATTGGATCTAGTTAAAATTTCAAACTGAGTTTTGTGAAGGGGATGGTCGTTTTCATTACTATGGTTTCTAATTGCGGATTGTGGAGGGCTACTGAGGGGACGGTTGGTACGGACTGACAAGCCCAAATGTTGAGAAAGGCGCACCTCCAGTTGGAGTTGAGTGCTGCCAATATACGCAGCCTTACAGCTGTCGCACGTGTATTTGTAAACAACATTGGGGCATACAGTTTTGGGGAATTCATCTTTGAACTTTAAAAAATTTGATAATTTAAGTGGGTTGACGAAGGCGAATCTAAAATTTATTTGGGGATAACTAGACTTGAGTAGTTTGGACAATTCACTACTCAACTACTCAAGTCTAGTTATCCCCAAATAAATTTTAGATTTAGGTCTAGTTCTCGTAACCTTTCCCAGTAATTTAGTTCTTTGCACCCATTGATCTTGGCTGTGAAGCTTCTTTGGATCCCCTCCAGCTGTCTAATGTCTTCTTTTTTATATGGGGAAGTTAGGACCGAGCAGTATTCTAATTTGGGTATTATCAGGGTTTTCAGTAGAGGAATCATTACATTCCTATCCCTTCGTTTAAAAGTTCTCAATATCTGACCCGTTATTCTCTTTGCTCTGTTTACTGCTATCTTATTTTGTGTTTCAAATTTCGCATCATCTGTCATTACAACCCCTAAATCTTTTGCTCTGGAATTTCTTTGAATTTCCTGTCCATTTGGGGTATAATATTCCATGCACTTTAGGTCTTCTCTTTTTCCGTACCGTAATAGCTGAAATTTCTCGGTGTTAAACTTCATATTGTTGTCTTCAGTCCACTTGTAGATTTTGTTTATGTCGGTTTATAGAGATCCTATGTCTTCTGGGTTTCTTATTTTTCTACTGATCTTTGTGTCATCCGCAAAGGATGTTACTGTGCTGTCTCTGTTAACGTCCTCATCTATGTCAGTTAGCATGATTATGAAGAGTAGTGGAGCTAATACTGTTCCTTGTGGTACTGAGCTGAGGACCTCTGATTCTGATGAAGATACTCCTTGTACTGTAACGACTTGCCTCCGCTCACTAAGGAAATTATATATCCATTTCACTACTTTCCTGTTATTCCCATATATTTCAGTTTATGTATTATGATTCCGTGGTCACACTTGTCGAACGCTTTAGCAAAGTCTGTGTATAGTACATCATAGTTTTCATTACTTTCAAGTGAATCAATAATGTTGTTGTAGTGTTCCATTAGTTGTGATAGGCATGATCTGCCCGATCGAAACCCGTGTTGGTTATCATTGATTTTTTTCTGAGTTTCCAAAAAGTCATAGATTTTCTGTCTAACTATTCTTTCAAATATTTTAGTGAGATGAGATGTAAGCGACACTGGCCTATAGTTTTTGGCCTGGGATCGATCTCCTCCTTTATATATTGGGACTATGTTCGCGCTCTCAGGATGCCGGTATTTCTCCCGTGTCTAATGATCGTCTCCATATCCAGTATAGGGGCTCAGCGATTGCATTCTTGCAGTTTTTGATCAGTGTGGCATTCCATTTATCCGGTCCTGCCGCTGAGTGTGTTTTTAGTTTCGCTATGGCTTGTGTAATATCATCCGTCGTAAAGTCGAAATCCGGTATACTTTCCCCTTGTGGTTCTTCTTCAAAGAACGCGTTTCTATCGCAAATCAATTCGTCAGTTTTTGGGATACTGAAAGATGATTCATACTGAGCTTTTAATATTTCAGATACTTCTGTTAGATCATCAGATAAATCACTGTTCTCATATATATTTATATATATATATATATATATATATTAGTGATGTAGGTCACATCCGCATCCGCATCCGCGGAACATCCGCACATTTTCTCGCATCCGCGTCCGCGTCCGCATCCGCACTTTGGACTGCGGATGTCGTGCGGATGTGGACCGTTGAGATAAAACGTCATTACTAAGCGGAAATTATCAAATTCTACTATATTAATAGAACTAGTTCATTGTGCGCAAAAGTGATGCAAGCGACAAGACGAGAGGCTGTTCTTGTATGAAGTTACTCTCTTGCAACCTACTTAGATCCACGTTACAAAGCTAAGTTATTTTCACCTAGTACATTAGAACGAGTTAAATCATCACTTGGCAAAGCAGTTGAAGAGCTTCAATCTCTTGAATCTGTCGCTTCGCCACCCACCAAAATAATAAAAGTTTCAGTGACAGAACCAACACCTTCAACAAGCAAATCTATCACAGAATCTGTCTCTCAGTTTCTTGAGTCAAGCAGCAATGACGAGACCTACGCGATGTCAAAAGATGTAGTAAAAATGATCGAGAGCTATCACCAAGAAAAACGCCTGACTGCATGTGACAATCCTATTAGTTGGTGGAAAAATACGCAGAATATCTATCCATACTTGAGTAAACTTGCAAGGAAACATTTAGCCTGTCCTCCAACAAACGTACCAAGCGAGAGATTATTTAGCAGTGCTGGATTAATATATGATGAAAAGAGAAACAGACTGGCAGCAGAAAAGGCAGAAAAGTTAATGTTCCTTAAGCATAACCTTCCTATAATTAAGTTTGAACATTAAACGATGAACATCTTAGTTTACTTTACTTTAATTACTCATTTATAAATATGCCTAATAAAACTTTAAACTTAATATAAATAGTTATCAAGCTAATTAAAGATCTCTTTCTATAAGGGTGGAGGGTGGGGAAAGAGGTCGGTGGGGTGCATTTGAGTTGGGTTCACGTCCCGCATCCTGGTAACACAATTATGGTTTCTAATTGTGGCTGAAACTCAACAAAATATAACGAATTTATTTGCAGACGAATTCACTAATTGATTTCTATATTAGTTAGATGCTTGATATTATTTTATATGTTCAGAGAAAAGTACAGCAATTATTGTACAATTAATCAATTATACTACATTATAGCTACAGCTCTCTCTATATAATAACTTATTATATACGTTAAACACAACAAATCTCGAATATATCCTAAAAAATAACGAAAATGTAGACATCCGCATCCGCATCCGCGGATGTTGAAATCAAACATCCTCATCCGCATCCGCGGATGTGAAAAAAATGACATCCGCTACATCACTAATATATATATATATATATATATATATATATATATATGATGAATAAAACCACGAAGGAAAAAAGAAACACAAAGGGGTGCTCAAGCGCTTTCGTCTAATGACATCCTCAGGAACACTGGAGTGAAAGGACAGATCAAGGCAATATATAGGTTACAAAAATAAACATACATACATACATATTCACATACATATATATATATATATATATATATACATATATATAGTAAGCATAGAAAAAATTGTGGGAGGAGCCAACATTTATGGTCACAAAAGAATAAAGAAATAAAAATAAATATAAATATAAATTGAGAAAAAATTAATTACAAAATAGTGCCTTAGTGATATATATGTCACAGCCTAAATAATCATAAAGAAATAAACAGGCAAATAAAAAAAAAAAAAAAAAACCACATAATTCAACTTACAAATAACCTTAACATGAGTAAAGTTCTGTTTCAACTCGATCCCGTTGCTCTGAATTCCTTCAGAATGTATTTAAACAAAAAGGGCAGGTTGTTAAATATTTGGTAAAAAATTTGTTTTTGTCTGTTGTTTCTCTTACAATTTTATTTTTCAATTTTTTGCTGTATGCGTGTATGTGTATGTATGTATGTGTATGTGAGTATGTGTGTGGTCATTGCAGTTAAATGTGTTTGTATGTATATGTGTATATGTATGTATGTATGTGTGTATATGTATGTATGTATGTATGTATGTATGCAGTTAAATGTATATATATATATATATATATATATGTGTATGTACCTTACCTTACCTTACAACCTCACAAAGGTTCTGCGGGATGATTTCTCATTTCGCGAAGGTCAAGCTTGTATGTATATATATATATATATGTGGTTGTGTGTGTGTGTGTTTGTATATATGTGTGTATATGTATGTATATATATTTGGTTATGCGGGTATACATGTGTACGTGTATTATTTGTAATTTTTTCAATTTATATTTTTTTATTTCTTTATTCTTTTGCGACCTACCGTTTTTTCAGACAATAATTATAAAAACAAATTTGGGAATTTTTTTCCCTTATGCATATATAATATATATCTGTATATATTGCGTTTATATTTCGTATATACCGTATATATGTTGTATATATATTTTATTGTTCTTTATATATCATCTAGGCATCATTTTGTTTTCCAATTTATATTTACTTGTACTTTTTTATTCGTTTGTGACTATAATATGCATATGTGGTAATTTTTCCCTTATAAATTGGTGTGCCTCTCTTAAAATTGATCTTTCAATTTATTATTATTATTTTTTATTATTTTTTTAATAATTAATTTGTTTTTTTTTGGTTTATTTCTTTATTTTTTTGTGACATATATCAATTTGGCAGCATCTATTAAATTGATTGTAAAACTTCCCTTTTGAGCTTGAATTGGTAGACTCCACTTACAATATTTATATTTATTTTTATTTCTTTATTCTTTTGTGACCTGTTCCATAAACAAGCCATTTGAATTTATATTGAAGGTCGGCCAAAGTGCTAAAAGTGTCTTTTTATATATATATATATATATATATATATATATATATATATGTATGTATGTATATATATTTGTGGTTTTTTTTTTTTTTTTATTTGCCTGTTTATTTCTTTATGATTATTTAGGCTGTGACATATATATCACTAAGGCACTATTTTGTAATTAATTTTTTCTCAATTTATATTTATATTTATTTTTATTTCTTTATTCTTTTGTGACCATAAATGTTGGCTCCTCCCACAATTTTTTCTATGCTTACTATATATATGTTATATATATATATATATATATATATGTATGTGAATATGTATGTATGTATGTTTATTTTTGTAACCTATATATTGCCTTGATCTGTCCTTTCACTCCAGTGTTCCTGAGGATGTCATTAGACGAAAGCGCTTGAGCACCCCTTTGTGTTTCTTTTTTCCTTCGTGGTTTTATTCATCATAAATACTTTTCACGTGTCACTTTCGTGAAATAATTTTTCATATATATATATTATATATATACCGTACTTATATATATATATACTTTATATATATATATATATATATATATATATATATACCGTACTTATATATATACATACTTATATATATATATATATATATAATAATATATATTATATATATATATATATATATACAGGGTGTCCGAGATTATCTGTACAATTTTTTGGCTGTTATTAAAAGTCAACCATGAAGTGTAGAAATTCCAGTGTTGTCCCATTTACAGAGAATCTCATTAAGTTTTTTCTAATACCAAGTTTTGACATGTTTTTAGAAATTCCAGTGTGTCCGAACATTATCTGTACAATTTCATCTTTTAATAAAATTCTTGATAACACACGTAAAATTCTTA